>VDFB02271358.1:1236886367-1237190888 GCA_007258455.2 Sequoia sempervirens
CTAGAGACAATATTTGTAAATATCAAATATTTCTTTAATGCATTTCTTTGTTTCCATGATTAATTCAGATAATCTCCCTTTAGCTTTAACACACCTCTTTTGAACCAAAGCTTCAAACTTTCATCCTTCCAAACCTTCAAGCAACATCCTTTCTTCAACAATCTCAACTAAATTTTCTAGCAAGAAATCATAAACAACAGTCACTCCAATACTTTTTTGAAGTAGATATTCTACCAAAGCATCATCAATATTCATTTGGTCAATAGGAGAGGCTATACTCCATAATTCACCAATCTTCTTTATCTTTCCTTCAATAATCATAGACTGGATGTCATTAGGGGATACCTTTTCCTCTTCTTTTGAAATGTCAATGATGTCTTTAGTTATAATTTTCTTCCTTTTTGATTCTAGAGGGGAGTCACTAATGACAACCTCCAATTCATTCTTATCAGAGGAAGAGCCCACCTCAAATTAAAACACCAAGCACACTAGTAGGGATCCAAAAAAAAGGGGATAACCCTCAATTACTGACATACGAACATTTTCAGAAATATTCTCAAGCAACAAGCTACACAAATCAAATTTCTTGTTCTCCTTAACCATCATATGTTCAATATAAACATCAATTGCTGATGTGGAACCTTCATGGTTTCAAAAATAGATCTTGTAAGAAATACTGCATGCAACATACCTTACAGCCAGATCTTTGAGTGTATTTATCAATAAAGCTCGTGAATCTTTACTAATGCTAGACAATTCCTCCACATATTTGTACTTTATAGTTTTCCTTCCAGGATGATCCCTAATACTGCATAATTCTGTTATCACCTCGATCACTTCCTTCATGATTAATTAGGGTTTTTCCAATAAAATACTTACGTCCTTGAAATGACTCAATAAGAACAAAATAAACTCCTTTTTGAAAACCGACAGAAACTCACTCCACAAATCCATACCTAGGGTTTTGATGTTCTGCAAATTTTTTTCACTCAACCCTAGCTCCATTTCTTTCATTTTTCTATGATCAAATTCTTCTAACTCAAATCCTTTTAGCTTTATGTGGATGACATCACATGATTCTTTGTCCATCTCTACACTTTCTTTAATTCATTAATCAAAACTTCTTTGTTTTTCCTTCTTCCCCTTTTGCAAATAGAGAAACAATTTCTAGATTACCTAAGTTAATTTCTTCGAAATCCCTTTAGAATTGCTCCACGCTTGCTTCAAGATCGCTCTAGGGAACCTTTCAAGTTTTCCAAATGAATAACTAACTTAAATTATTCACAAACTTCAATTTAAACTTCATCAAACTCACCCTAATCACATTAAATGTAGTTTTGTGTAGTATTTTTCACCTAATCTAAAATGCAAAACAAAATCGAATGCAAACAAGGGAATACAACCCCTCAAGATTGGCCTAGTTAAACTTGAACAAAATGAAATACAAAAAAAATTATGTTAACTTTCCCAGGTTGATCAAATGGTTGGCCCTATTGATTTGTTTGATTTGTGTGCTCCTAGATCGATTTTGGCAGCACAAAATCTTGATTTTACTTGATTTGGTTGCAAGGATGGTGGATTTGGCTATGGATTGAAGATGGTAGTGTGAGCTTGAGAGATTGAGAGGATGCTTTAGGTTTCAAAAATTCCTAGGTGTTAGCCATTTAACTGAGGGAGATGGAATGGACGATGGAGATTGAAGGAGGACAAGAGATCAAGGGTTGAGATCAAAGAGTTGACCAAAGGAATTAAAAATTCCTTCTTAATGTGCATGGGGATGATAAAAGGAATTTAATATTCCTTGGGAAAAAGAAAAGGAATTAAAAATTCCTTGGGAGATGGGAGAGGAATTAAAAATTCCTCAAAAGGACCTTGGGAAGAGAAAAATGAATTAAAAATTCCTTGGGTAATGGGGGGAATTGACTAAGGGGTTGATTAGACTAGCTAATCAATTATTAGAAGACAGTTAGGCGGCTAATGAGAATTAAGATCCAACTTGCAAAAGTTGGAGGATGTGACACATCCAAATCATGGATTAGAATGTGCACATCCCTAATGATGGGATTAGGATGTGGATTAGGATTAAGAAGATTAAGGGATGGAAAATAAAGGGATTTAAATAAATGGATTATTTATTTAATTCCTTGGAGGAAAGGAATAAAGGGTAAAGTATTTAATTATTTAACTAAATACCTTAGGGATTTAGAGGACTTTAGGGGTATTAATTAAATAATACTAATATTACTTAATTAATGTAGATAAGAAGATATTTAGATGAAAAAAGGGTTAATTTGACCAAACATAAGTGATCAAATTTATGTGTCTACATTTTTCCCCTCTTTGAGATGGTGTTACAAAGTAGCATCATTTCAAAGAAGATTAAAAGATAGTACCAAGAAGAAGATGGTTAGATTGGGAAAGATGCCTTAGTCATCAAAGGAGTGACTAGGAAGAAGGATGATAGGAATGAAGATGAAGATTAGGGATTGAGGATGCCCCCTCAAGAGGACATGTGGGTTCAAGAGAACATGAGTGTGCTCTAAAAGTGGATGAGATGATGAAAGGGGAGATGGGGAAGATGAGGAAAAATGATGGATAAGAGAGGATGATAATCAATAGGATATTGGGAAGAGAAGATGAGAAGAAATGAAACACAAATGTATGCAAGGACAAATGTGATGTTGCCCCAATCAAGCTACAAGCAAAAATGGGTTGATGATGGATGGAGTGTTATTGAGGATAGGGAAGGATACATCTTGATGGTGATGATGAGAGTGTTTTTGAGAAGGGAAGGATACATCCCAAAATATCACAAAATGATAGGGAAGGATGCATCCCAATGATGATGATGAGAGTGTTGTTGATGAGGGAAAGATACATCCCAAAACAAAACCAAAAAGGATAGGGAAGGATACATCCCGATGATGATGACGAGGAAGATGATTGGATCAAGGCTTGTACCATGGCTAGGAACAAGCCCAAGGATGTGATTAGATGATTTGCGTGAGATTTAATGAATGGGGATTGAATGGAGATGTGAGAGGGATGAAATGAATGAAGATGATGAAGGAAAAGATGCTTAGAATAACCAATCTATATTATCCTATGAAGATTGAAGAGATGATGATATGATGAGGAGGGAGAAAGGGGAGTGATGAAAACATAGAGGATAGATAGATGAGGGGGGATGAATTAAAATCTCCATATCAAAATTGTTATGTAGTGAGCACTTAATTTTCTATAGCATGTGATACTATGCACTAGGGTATAAGGAACCAAGCTGGCTTCATATCACATGCATGGGACTAAAAAAAAAAAAAGGTTAGTCCAACATACCAAAGTCAAGGGGGATTTGGTAGGGACAATGTTGGAAAACCACAAACACAAAGGATGCCCCAACATAACACAAGACCGTAGGGATCTTCGTGGGTACTATACGGGACAACCAAGAAGATAGAAACAAACAAAAGATTAGGATATGCCCCTATGTTTACTCATTAAAGCGCACCATAAAATGATGGATCATGGCCACCCTAATATGGTATGGTAAGGAGCTCAAATGATAAACAAAATGCCAAAAGCATCAAAAGAAAGCAATCAATTTAAAATGTCCTTTTCCATAGGATCAAAAGGTGGATGGGATTGATGTGGTCTGATGTAGGAAGGATGCATCCTGTTAATACCAAAGATGGAGACTAAACCAAAAGATCGACATGACACAGGATACTCGAAATTGATTGAATCTTGTGATACTAGTGGGTCTCGTTTGTTAAGAACCAGCTAGATAAGGACATAACTTGATGATAGGGCACAAGACATGAGAGACAAGACACAATATAGACACACCCTAAAGACCTAGGGGTTTGGGGCTGATCAAATATTAGCCTTGCCTATGTGAAAACATAGAGCCCTCGTAGTTCGATAAAAGACCATGGATAAAAGTAGAAAGAGGACAATGGAGATGAATGATGGAGGACAAAGACTAGATGGAAAAAATCCCCACGGGTGGATCAAATGATCAACCTTCCCTACATGAAAGTGTAGGGGAAATGTAGTTTGAAAAAAGGCCGACGAACGACCATGGATAAAGGATGATGAAATGACCATGATAAGTGGATAAAATGCTGGAACCGATATGATGAGACAAGATGAATGTGGGGGATAGGATGGTGGTGATCACGTGTATCTCAAGAATGGGATAGTTATCCAAATCATCAAAATATGAGTTGAGAGGATGACATGATGGATAGATGAGTGATGAGAAGTCATAGGAGAAACTATAGCCTTATGTTGCATGAGGGGGGAACCTATAGCTAGATACCAATGACAAGGGATTATGAGAGGGGATGAGGATGGAGATGAATGTAAGGGATGCTATGATGGATGGATAGGAAGATAAGGATGGGGAGATGAAAAGAATTTTTGGATGGGTAAGGAGATAAGGATGGGTAGATGGAAGGGATGCTATGATGGATGGATAGGAAGATAATGATGGGGAGATGAAAAGAATTTTTCAATGGGTAAGGAGATAAGGATGGGGATATTAAAGGGATGCTATGATGGATGGATAGGAAGATAAGGATTGGGAGATGAAAATATTTTTTGGATGGGTAAGGAGATAAGGATGGGGATAAGGAAGATGGATGGGTAAGGAGATAAGGATGGGGAGGGAAGGATTTGGATGGATGGATAGGAAGATAAGGGAGGGAGATGAAAATAATTTTTGGATGGGTAAAGGATAAGGATGGGGAGATGGAAGGGATTGTTTGGATGGATATGAAGATAAGGATGGGGAGATGAAAATAATTTTTTGGATGGGTAAGGGGATAAGGATGGGGAGATGGAAGGGATTATTTGGATGGATAGGAAGATAAGGATGGGGAGATGGAAGGGATTGTTTGGATGGATGGACGGGGAGATAGTAATAGTGGTATGGAAGGGATTATAGGATCAATGATTGATGTCTCCAAGGAGTATGGTACAAGGTCAAAATATGCCCCGCTCTACATATGTCATGTATAATGAGGCAGGAGGGATGGAAGATAGAAGGATGGGAAAATAAGGGAGTGAGATGGATATGGATAGGATACATGGATATGGAAGGGAGGGTGATGGTAGCATAATGAATGGATAGGGAAGGTAAATGGATGTGGATAAGGATTAGGATAGTGTATAGGTGAGGGGAATTTATTCCAAGAGGTGTCCAAAGCATGTATATATGTTTTCCCCTATCTATATCAAGATCACAAGGAGGATGGAGGGATTGGGATAAATGGGATATGACAGGCAGAATGTGAAAGCTAGGTGTTGTGGAGGAGATGGGTGAAGGGAATGCAATTTCTCCAAAGTGTGGAAGTAAAATAGATAGGGGATTTACACATAATTCCTATTTTCTAGGTTTTCATCATGGTACTTATCCAAGGTGCTTGTTTTCCAAGTTTTCACCATTGGACGAATTATTTCTCTTTACTTTTTTTTTTACTTTTTTGACTTTTTTGACCTTTTGGATTTTTGGATAGTATGTGGATGGATATGGATAAGTGGATTTAAAAGATATGTGATAAGGAGATGGATGAAGGACTCAAGCATCAAGTTCCATAAAAGGTATTAAGAGCCCATGTGTGAAGTAATTATTAGATGTTGGTACAACCTTATTATGATAAATGGATTATGCAAGAGAATGCATCAAAGGGATTTGATGTAGGAGATATGTGGGATAATTGATGGGATGTTGTAAAGTATACGGATGGAATGATGGGGTGGATGTGTGATGGGGAAATGTTTTCAAGACCAACATTAGCACATATGGCAGGGGATGTGAAAGGATAGGAGGATTAGTGGACGGAGAATATGGGGATAATGGAGGAGACGGTATAGTGAATTTTAGGACATAAGGACCCAACATAGATTTAGGAGATTGAGGGTGTGTATTATTAGCTTTTGGATTAGAAACTTTGGATGTTGTTACAAATTTTTCATTTGAAGGCATTGCACCTCTTTTCTTTGGGATCCACATGGTTTTGATTTTTTCTTTGGTGGGCCTTTGTGGTCTATGGGTTTCATTTGGATTTTGGATTTGATCTCTCTTTTCTTCAACATGTCTTTTTAAGGGGAGATGGGGAGCTTTAGATTCATGTGGATGTTTAGATTTATGCATTTTTACTTTGGCATACAAAGTGCTTCCAATAGTGATGGGATGGGCGTAAGGAGATGGATGATGTGGAGGAAACATGAATGGAGTGATGGAGGTAGGATTTTTGGGATGATATGCAGATGGAGGATGTATAGGTACATGCCTTTGTTGATCCTAATTAGGGATCATGAGAGTGGGATATTGATGATGGGTGATTTGGATAGGTGATGGATGGATAAAATGAGAAATAGGTTGAGATGGAGGATGTGATATTGGGATATAAGGTCCTAAAATGGACTTAGTATGTGGGGGATGTGTGATGTTGGATGGAGGGACATAAGGACCCAAAATAGATGGAGTAGCTGAAGGATGGGAGATGGTGGATGGAGGGACATAAGGACCAAAAATGGATTTAGAAGATGAAGGAGGAATATGGATGGTTATTTTGAGGTGATACGATGGAGAGGGGATGGCAGAAAATGGTTTAGTGGAGTGATAGGAAGAGCCCATTATTATTTTGGAGGAGGTTTGTTGAGTACAAATAGAGGTTGTACCATCATTTTTGGATTACGAGTCTTGAGAGATATATCCAAGACCTTATGTGCATGGATTTTATATGACATGGATGGGCTCTAAAATACCTTGCTCACGAACGCCTAAACCTTTTCCTTGATAGTTCATGATCTTGAGCATCCGCTCTATAGTAGGATGCTTGTTATCTTGGAAACATGATGCAAGTCCATTATTAGGTGGTGGAGGATGGGTAGCATATATGCTCAGTTCCTCTTCTACAATGAAACCACGATGGATGAATGTGAGAGTACTGAGGGAATATAAAAGTGGTGTGTGGATAGTAGGGTTAGGTGATGATGGAGGATCATGAGACACAAATGATGTGGTAGTAGCATCTTGATCAGGAGGAGTGAGTGATAAGGGATCAAGAGAGGGATTAGGTGATATGATAGGACTTGGAGTTGTGGCCATGGGTGATAAGGGCTCATGCAATGGAGTGATTGGATCTTGAGTGAAAAGGGGATCATGGGCTGAAGTGGATGAAGGACAATGATCTTGAGGTGGACTAGATGGGATGGAAGGATCTTCATTTGGAGAAGGGGATATGTTGGTATGCTTTGGATCAAGCTCTTGGCATGACTCATCTTGTATGGGTGGCATGATGATGGAGTGTTGTAGGGACTCCTCAAGTGAAGGAGATGGAAGGATGGAGGATTCACGAAGTTCATGGGAATGGATTTCGGTGATACTAGGAGTGGGAGGACTGGATTGGATTTGGGTGTCTTCGATGGACTAGGTGGATCTAGGAGTAGAAGATGGTGAATGGGTTTGGTTATCTTCAATGGGTTCGGTGGCTCTCGAAATAGGATATGGTGGTTCAATGGATTTTGTGGGTTTGATGGTTTCAACAGTTTGAGTGGTACTAGGGGTGGTAAGAGTAATGATAGGTGTGGGATGGAGAAGGGTCTCATGACTAGTGACTGTACATGGGGGAGTGGGGCTGCATGGTTCAACGACTTTAAGATGTGGAGTTGGGGATTTATGCTTTGTCATGAGTCCTTGGAGAACTTCTGGAGTGAGAAACTTGCATATTCTGGGCTTAGCTTGGGTGATGGGAATAGAAGAAGGATTAGGGATTGGTGGAGGACTAAGATTAGATGGATGGACAGGATTGGAGGAAGGATTAGGATTAGATGGATTGGGATTGGATGGAGGACTAAGAGTAGGTGTAGGATTAGGATTACAATAGGAGGACATGGGTGGTGGATTGTAGTAGGGGTATTGAGATAGTAGATTAGGATGGAAAGATTGGGATGGTGGGTTAGGATAGGAGGACATGGATGGTGGGTTGTAGTAGGAGTATTGGGATAACATATTAGGATGGGAAGATTGAGATGATGGATTAGGATAGGAGGATGCAGATGTTGTATTAAGATAGGAATATTGAGATAGTGGATTAAAATGGGAAGATGTGGATGTTGGATTAGGATAAGAGGATGCAGGTGGTGGATTGTAGTAAGGGATTGGGATAGAAGATTAGGATGAGAAGATTGAGATGGTGGATTGTAGTAGGAATATTGGGATGGAAGATTAGGGTGGGAAGATTGGGATGGTGGATTAGGATAAGATGATGTGGATGTTGGATAAGAGAAAGATGTAGATGATGGATATAATGAATGTGGATGGGGAGGACACTAGATATCCCTTGTCAAAGGTAGCATAAGGAGTGCTAGTAGGTGTGGGAAAAGGCATGATGGAATTGCTTGGGTGAGTGATTGGATTTTGGATGATGCTTGGGGAAAGCTTGCTAGAAATGATAGCATCAAGGGGATCTATATCATACTCATATGGATCAACAAGACTTTCGTTATCATCGTTAACATGATTGGGATTTCCATTGACTACTATTTCTGGTTGCAGTAGTGAAGGATAAGGATTCATGATGTTGGATGGGATGGATATGGATTGAAGGTATGTGAATAGATGATTAGAAGGAAAGAAAAGATGATGAAAAGATAAATAGGATGGATTGGAAGAAGATGCAAGAAGGGATCTTAATATTTGTTTCGATATCAATAGATCTTGGATGTAGATGGACTAAAGCTCAAATTGGGATTTAGGTTAAGCTGAGATTGGAATTGGATTAAAGCTCAAATTCAGATTGGATTGAAGCTCAAATTTGGATTGGATTGAAGCTCATATTAGTATGATTGTAGGATGTTATGGGATTGATTCTAAATCAAGTTCATGGGTTTAACTAGATGACATAAGGTGTTGACAGTCAGATTTTTCCAAATTTGGTAGATTTCAACAATTGTTAGATTTTTCCATTTTAGGTAATTTCACATGCATATCTTTGAGAGTCCAAAATTTTCCCAAAACCTTACTAAAACTAAGGTAGGATGAATTTCCAACTAACATCCTAAATTAAAAACATGAGTTTCAAGTTATTAACAAAAACAACTTTTTTAAAATTGGAAAAAAACACTAAATTTCCATTTTGAGGGTCAAGATGAAAGTTTTAAGCCCCAAAAAAGTGCCAAAATGGGGGCCAACCAACTCAAGGTCAATTGGGAATCCACATTCCACCTCATAAAAATTCCACCCATAAAATTTCAGCCCAAATGGACCTCTGAGTCAAAAGTTATGACCTATGGAAGTCCCTGCATCAAAATCAAAACCCCTAAAACAAAGTCTAGGTGATTGGGATAGATGAACTGATGATGGATATGAAATCTAGGGATGTCCTAAGATGCACCTATATGATTTGGTTGATGAAACGATGAATTTTAGACAATGCAGATGGATGAGAATGATGACTACATGGAGACAAATGATGGCCCATTTTGAGTAGGTTGACCTATGTTTGGAAGCAAATTCGCCTTTTTTGGGGAAGTAAATTTTCCCAAACTTTAGATGGAAAAGAAATAGGTGAATTTTATGAGAAATTTTTCCCAAACTTCAGATGGCATAGGAAATAGGTGAATTTGAAAGGAAGATTCACCTATCCAGGGGTCAAATTTTCCTAAAACTGGACTGGTACAAAAAATGGCGATTTTGATGAGCAAATTCACCTATCTAGGAGATCAAATTCACCCCTATCTAGGATGACACAAAAAATAGGAAAATTTTCCAAGCCAAGAAAATTCACCTATTTTGGGGATAAAATTTTCCCAAAACTTAGGTGGTACTAGAAACAGGTGAATTTGCAAGGAAATTTTTCCTATTCTAACAAATTTGCCCAAACTTCTAGCAAGATCACCCAAACTCTTGCAAATTCGCCCAATAATGTGGAAAATTTTCTTGTCCCAAGAGAACGGGTGAATTTGATGGACAAATAGACAGATGGATAGACTGACTTGGACTAACAACAGGTTTGTCCCAAAAGGGGGGAAATTTTCCTATTCAGTGAAAATAGGCGAATTTGATGGAGGATGACTAACAAGATGAGATGGACTAAAAATGGGATCACCCCTGTGGATAGCAGGTTCACCCTTGGACGAAAGAAAATTTTCCTGTTCTTAGAAAATGTGTGAATTTGATGGAAAATGATTGACAGACTCGCCTAAAGGCTGGACAGACTCGCCTGTTCCAAAAAATGAGAAAAAACGTAGCCTAAGAAGTGACCCACAGAAAAATTCACCTTTGACAAAGGAAAATTCACCCAAATAGATGACCTAGACTAGACTAGGACACATAATAGCTAACTATGGCAAAGGATGATAAGCATGACAAGCAGCAAACAGAAGGCTAGGCTGATTCAACTAAAAATGAAATGCACTGGTATCACACAAAGAAGACACACCAGGTAGCATGAACCTAGAATTAGTGATGAGGGTTTGAAAACTTGATGTAGGCCCACCACCTTGAGTGGACAACCCAAAGCTACCGTTCCAATGGCACAGGGTCGTCAACAGACGCCATGGGATCACCTTCACACTCTCACTCAAGGACTATCATAGTCCACCATGAGGATTTCTATCTCAACCCAAGGGAGTACATGGTGAGTAACTTCGAGGTACAATGCACATCCCCTACACTACACCAAGCCATAGCTAAAACATGGGTCTCTATCTAGGCTAAACAAGGCTATCTCGTGATTCCCTTATATACGCACGATACGTGGGGCACAACGATGAACACTAGCCCATCACAAGCATGAGTCAGGAGCTCCAGTGAGGTACTGAAAACTCAAACCAACTCTTCACGTCTTATCTACGTATCACCCTAGCTTCAATGCTCTACTAGACATGATGCGACTAGATTGAGGTACAACTTTCACTCTCCCCCCTTTAAATACCCCACCGATAACACGTGGTTGGAATTGTCCCCCAGGTGATAAAATCTTGAGGAAGTCCCACTAAAGGAAGAAGATACTAGATATTTCAGCTGGTCCCTAGGCTTGCACGTAGTGCAAGGGGAGAGCTTAGATGCACTAGACCTCCTAGGTAGACTCAATTGGACTAGAGTGAACTGCAATTTCTCATCACCCAGGATCGCCAAATGGTGCAAGGGGATTGGATATGTCAACAAACCACTCACAAGAATGACAAGAAAGTTAATTGACCCTCTAATTAATCTACATGTGCCTAGCTAGTATGGAAAAACAAGAGACAGACTACTTAAAGATCTTGGACTGATCGTCCTATAGAAAAAATGTCAATAGTTTGCAACCACCAGTCTTAGATGGATGAGAACAAGCTTCACAAACCATTAGCAAAAACAAAGCACACTCACATAGAGATCCATTAGCTAATTATTACCTGAAAATGAAACTAAATGGAAGCTAAAAACTGAAAGTTCAAGTCTCAGGTTTACCTCAAATTCGCCTTTGTTTGAGGAAAATTTTCCTATCTGGATGAGAAAATTTGGCCGTTTTGTGAAGATGGGCGAATTTTCCTAAGAGAAAATTTTCCTATTTTGTGAAGATGGGAAAAAATTCCTAAGAGAAAATTTTCCTATTTTGTGAAGATGGGCGAATTTGCCTAAAAGCAAATTTGCCTATTTTGGGAGCAATTTCGCCTATTTCTGAGCTGACTTGCAAATTCGCCTTTCTAATAAGGAATTTTTTTCTATTTTCTAGGACAGTGCAAATTCGCCTAAAATTTGTAAATGGGTGAATTTTCCAGGTGCAAATACACCTATGTTATAAGTAGGTTTGCTTGTTCTAGTTGATTCGCCTATTTTCCAATGCAAGTTTGCCCCTATAAGGTGCAAATTCACTCATTCAAGGCAGATTCACCCCTATGCATAAACTTGGACTTGAAAAGAATCAAACAATAGACAACATGAAAGAAAAGACCCATGATGTGGGTCCCACCGGGTGTGCTAGAAATGTGTGTAGTGTTTTTCACCTAATCTAAAATGCAAAATGAAATCGAATGCAAACAAGGGAACATGCCAACACCTCAACATTGGCCTAGTTAAAATTGAACAAAATGAAATACAAAATAAAGCATGTTACCTTGCCCAAGTTGATCAAATGGTTGGCCCTATTGATTCATTTGATTTGTGTGCTCCTAGATTGATTTTGGCAGCATAACTACTTGATCTTGCTTGATTTGGATGCAAGGATGGTGGATTTGGCTATGGATGCAAGATGGTAGTGTGAGCCTGAGAGATTGAGAGGATGCTTAAGGTTTCAAAAATGGCTAGGTGTTATCCATTTAACCAAGAGAGATGGAATGGACAGTGGAGATTGAAGGAGGTCAAGAGATCAAGGGTTGAGATCAAAGAGTTGACCAAAGGAATTTAAAATTCCTTCTTAATGTGAATGGGTATGATAAAAGGAATTTAATATTCCTTGGGAAAAAGAAAAGGAATTAAAAATTCCTCAAAAGAACCTTGGGAAGACAAAAAGGAATTAAAAATTCCTTGGGTAATGGGGAGAATTGACTAAGGGGTTGATTAGACTAGCTAATCAAAGATTAGAAGACAGTTAGGTGGCTAATGAGAATTAAGAGCCAACTTGCAAAAGTTGGAGGATGTGACATATCCTAATCATGGATTAAGAATGTGCACATCCCTAATGATGGGATTAGGAGGTGGATTAGGATTAGGTGAAGATTATGAGGGATGGGAGATAAAGGGATTTAAATAAATGGATTATTTATTTAATTCCTTGGAGGAAAGGAATAAAAGGTAAATTATTTAATTATTTAACTAAATACCTTAGAGATTTAGAGGACTTTAGGGGTATTAATTAAATAATAGTAATATTACTTAATTAATGTAGATAAGAGGATATTTAGATGAAAAAATTTAAATTTGACCAAATGTAAGTGGTCAAATTTAGATGTCTACAACGGAAAATATCAAAAAGCTGCTAAAAACATTTTCTTCAACACAGAAAACCCTAAATTGGTCTGCAAATCATCATGACACCATGTTTTCTTTTGGTTCCTTTTCCACAACCTATGATTCTTCATTTTTCACATCTCATCTTCATGCCAACCTCTGACATGTCATCTATACAGAGGGTTTTCATAATTTTCTGATAATGCTCCCCCTAAGGCCATGCTCGATCTAATTCTCAGAGGGTTCATCCATACTAGATGAGGGTATATGCACATTAGTAGTTTCAAGTTTTTCTTCTTATTTCATCTTCCATATCTTATTCATCTCTTGCTTCATTTCTTCTTTATCGAACTTTACCAGATCATTATTTTCTACCAGAGTGGACTTCTTTACTTTCTTGCTTCTACAAACCTTTGAAACATGTCCTAGTTTATTACAGTTATAACAGATGACATTTTTTTGATTACCCTATCCTCCATTTCCTCTCGTTCTACATTAATTTTCTCTGTCTGAATTTGTTGAAGGTATAACAATAGCCATTAAAGAATTGATTCATTTTTCCTTCATTAAATATGTTCCTCATTACCTAACTTATCATTTTCAGTTGAGATCTACATTCAGTCGCCTTATGTCCAATCTTCTTAAATTTAAAACATTGTCCAGTGAAGGGACAAGAAAATTGATTATTCCTACTCCTGCATTCTTTTACCATGTGACCATATTGACTACAAAAGAAACAAATACCATTGAAAGAGGGATACCTTTGTACATTAGGCTGTCTCACAGGTAGTTTCCTTGTAAAATTTCTTGAATTTCTCTTATGCTTTCCTTTGTCCTGATTCTCGAATTGTCCTTAGAACTTTTACCTGCATCATTTCCTAGACCAACTTTGTCTTTACTTGATTTATGTCCATCAATCAATTCTCCAAGCTTATCAGAACTTGATTTGAAATTATTCTCATAGATCTTTTCCTTTTCCAGTTCAATCCTCAAGTTTACCACCTCTTGTTCAAATTTAGAGAATTCTTTAGATTTGTTTTGCACCATTATATTCAAACATTCTTCAATTCTCTTTTTCTCTTCAACAGTCAAATTCAATCCAATTATCTCTTGTCTCAACTACTCACTCACTCGTCTGTGCCTTTCCTTGAATTTATTTAGTTGTTCTTTCAGCTTCTAGACACATTCATTTGCTTCATCCAGATTCCCCTTCAAATCTATGTTTTCAGTTTCAACTCTATCAAGATCCTTAAGTGCAGTCTAAAGTTCTTCTTTATCATCCATCTAATTAGCCATTAGGATCCTCCTTAAGTGATTAAGCTCTACACCAAGGAACCAAAGCTTTGATACCAATTATTAAAAAGATATAGGACAACTGAGAGGGGGGATGAATTAGTTGTCACAGAATTCAAAATTAAAAAATTCAACACATATCAATTCCATAACCACATTATATGTCATTCATTATAAGAATTGAAATAGAGATAACATAAAGTAATTCAACAAAACAAACAACATATTTTTATGTGGAAAACCCAAGGAGGGAAAAACCACATTGAGGATTAACTCATAGTATAAAGTAGTTTCAAACTGAAAATAAAAGGCTCACTACCAAGGGATCACTGCCTTGAAAGGACTCACTATCCAAATACAAAAGCTCACTGCTTACAAAAGAGGTTCACTGCCTACAAAAATATTGACAAAACAAAATTTGGCTTTAGAGCCAAAATGAACTGAGAATAGTGCACCTAACCAATGTTGATGCAGTTATGGTGATGCTTGTTGCCTATATTTCACCTACAGTTTAAATTAGGTAGGATAATCATATGTTAGATCTTCAAAGGCCAATGGAACATTTTCATGAGGGCAAAGACTCTACATCTATTGATAGGTCATGGGGAACTCAGTGGGAGAAACTGCCCTAGGGAGGTTCAACATGAAAATCATCTAAGGAGAAAGTCGGTAGGACATTTCAAAGGTCTTTCCGACTAGCAGGGTTTCCATTAAGTCTGAGTGCTTCAAACCAGGGATCCTATCAGTGTGAGTTGTCTTTTGGCAGATAGTCTCAGTGACCATTGAGGTCTCCCCGACAACGATCAGGTTGAGGCACTGTTAGAAAAGGGAGCAAGCATCGAAAGATGTCTCCCCGACTCATAATGTCTCACCGAGATCAGAGCTCGGCAAGAGGCGAAGGGTTCAACAAAAGGTCTCAGTGAACGGAGATGGTCTTGCTGATCAAAGGGAGGCCTCACCAAAACATGAAAGGGCTCGCCAACAGTTGAAGATATCGCCCTAAGGTCCTACCAACACCGTGAAGTCTTGGCGACATAGAAAGTGTCATCGGCAAGGGTCTCACTGACCAGTGGAGCCTCCAAGATGAAAGGGAGTTCACCAAAGGGAAGGGGTTTCTACGTGATGTCTTTGCAAACTGAGGAGATCTTGCCGACATGAATTTCCTTTGGTACAGTGTTGTGTTTTTTCCCTAAGGTTTCCCCGAAGTGAAGATGTCTCCCCGACCGAAGGAGAAATAAACGCATCGCTTAGCAGGATGGAGGTTATCGCCAAGAGGTCTAGCTGAAGGAGTTGAGTCATACCAAGAGGAATGCTCTCGACATAGGTTGAAGCCTTCGCCAGAATGTCATGCTAATCTGTGGGGGGTCTCGCCGAAAGGATAGCCTTCGACATATGTCAACAGACTTTGTTAAGAGGTTTTACCAATTATAGAAGGTCTCCCTGACAATCATTCTTGAAGCGGCGTCGGTAAAGGAAGCAGGCTTCAGAATAAGGTCATACCGAAGTGTGAGTGTCTCAGCAACAGGAAAGGGAGCCCGCTGAAGGACAAAGCGTTCGGGTGTGGTCTCAGCGACCCGTTAAAGTCTCACCGATAAGAAGGCCTTCAGTATAGCATTCCAACTCAGAGATAAGTCTCCCTGACTCATGATGTCTTGCCGATAAGTGAACGACTTGGCGGAGGATGGATTCTTCAGCTTAGGTGGGTGCCTTCAGTAGGATGTCTTACCGACATCACATGGTCTCAGTGACAGAGGAGAAATCGGTATGACTTTTGGACCTCACCGGGATGTCTTCTTGAATGAGGGTGGTCTTAGCAATAGAAAGGGATCTCCATGTGACTTGTTAAACCTCCTGGATCTCTTGGCGATAAATGGTGTCTTGCCGATGGCTCCAGTAACATCGGCATGATATTTTGGGCTCGCTAGGAGCTCTCAGCGACAACTCCATGTTATGCCGACGGTTGCGGAAAGATTTAATCACTTCGGGGAGACACGATTAGTGTCTCACCGATATGCGATTCAACAGGAGAAGTTTTTGACCGCCCGGGAGTCTGCGTGTAGTGTGCCCAACCAATCAAGGAGAGCTACAGGTGAATCATTGGCAGCTTGACCAATGCCAAGAGAATCAACGGAATATGAATCAACGTGTATCTGTTTTGGAATCAAATGCATTCAAGGCGCTCGACAGGGGGATTCAGTAGGTGGACACAAGGACCAGAAGTAAATACATCCGGTAGCTTCAAAAGATCTAAGAGGTTTCTCCATGAAGTTGCTCTTCAATGACGCACACAGCAAGGACACGCAAGCTACAACATTAATTTCAATCAAAAGATCTGAGAATAGATCTTTTCGAGACTGATATTTTGTAAGCCGTAAGGGGCCGACACAGTTTGATATATAAGGCATTTTTTTCCTTTTTTGTAGATAGTTGGAATGATGCATTCAAGGGAGTTAGTGATTTTTTTTATCAATCCTTTCTCAATTAATGTATGTTTTTGTAACTCAACTGAAATCTGGAATGCAAAACAGATTTCATATTGAAAACAAGTATTAATGCCCGTACCACTCTCATTTCTGTATGTTAGCCTATGTATGTATTTCTTTAACAATGTTTTACTAAATTTGCATTCATACCACAAAGTTGTGAAGTTTGTTCCTTCCTTCTTGAGATATGTATGTAGATCAAACCTGCCAAGAGTGATGCATAAGACTGAATGGGGTTATGTTGAGTAAGTAAAACAGTTGTAGTCTAGTTTTCCTCAGTGTATTTCATCATGTTTTCATTTATGATTTCTCATCAATTCTGTGTATCACCATAGAGTTAGTTTTATTTTTAATGTATTCTCCTTCTCCCTTTCCCTTCAAAGAATCAGTAGTTTAGGTGATAACACAAAGGAAGCCGACCTTCTCTGGAGGTTCACTCCAATCTCAGGTGACCCACAGCCTTGGAGTGATCCAATGTTTCACTAGAAAGCTTAGTTTTACAACTTTGCATAGGGTGCATTTCTAGGTGACAACAGTTTCTGGCATGCCCAGTGGGACAAAAATTAGATTGAACTGCTGGTTTAGTATGCAACCAGTGAATTCTAGACTTTATAGAAGTCCTTTGGCATACTTGGCAACTCCACAAAGAGAAAGAACTCCAGAAATCAACGCTTTCTCCAGTTTATGAGAAAAGTTCAAACAAGAGGCAGCTCAGGTCCCTTCGAATATTTGTAGCTGTCACCACTGAGAAGAAAAGGTAGAGCAACAGAAAAAAGAGGAGCAACAGTTATCTATTCTAGAAGAACTCAGTCTACTCCTCCATCAGTGGGATCTCATTTTGCTATACAAGTAAATCCAATTCAGCTACCTCCAATGGCCGCTCCAAGGAATCAACCCTTTGTAGCTTTCAATAGAGGCAGCCCCTTAAATTTGGCACAGCACAACGACATCCCAATGGCAGCCTTGAAGAGTCTGCCAATTTTTACAGGGGAAGACTAGACTACTCCCATTGAACATATGAGAGATGTGGCTTCGTTATGTGGAGTCCATCACATAACTCAAGAGGATGTTGCAGTGAGACTACTAGCTGCTTCACTGAAAGGAAGAGTTGTGCAGTGGTATAGGAGCCTACCAATCAATTCAATTGCAACATGGGACAAATTTGGAGACAAGTTGCATAAGCAATTTCAAGATAGGTCTGACAACTTATCTCTATTGGAACAATTGACTACAATTAAGAGAGCTCCACAAGAGCAAATGAATGACTTCAACTTCAGATTCCAAAGAACCTAGGATAGAATCCCTGGAACGGTGAGGCCACCTCCATAATACACCTTTTTATATTTCTTGAGGGCTCTTAACAGTGGTATAGCTATTATGATATAGTCAATGGGAGGGGTGTCTCTACTAGATACCTTTGAAATAGCTATCAGAGCTGAAAACAGCTTAATACAAGCTGGCAAGCTTGCTCCTAGGCCACCAATGCCAATATTCTCAGATATTCATGCAAACATTCCTTTGCAAATACCTCCTTTCACACCTCTACCAGCTGTACCAATGCTGCCAGTTGTTGTTCCAACTGTTGATAAACAAGAGATTGCTACTTCAGGCTCATCACAAGAGCTACAAGAGATCAAAAGTCTTTTACAAACTTTTGGTAACAAGTTGGTGAACTTGGAAAAGCAACAGTCCTATTCTAGGCCTTATCAGCAGCAGAATTAGACTCCAAGTCAGCCTTTTCAAGGTCAACAACAGCAATTCCAAGGGAATAGAAAGTAGTACCAAGGAAATTATCAAGGCACAAGACAGAATGTGAACACAAGACCTTTTCAGGCCTACAATCCAACTCCAGTTAGTGCTGTCAAAGAGCTTGTTCCTGTTCAAAATAATATGGCTGCTAACTATGAATGGTGTTATCCATGTAATCAGCCACATAATCAAGCTACATGCTCTAATGGCGTCATCAACCAAGCTCTTATGGTGCAAAATGTTGTAGGTGCGCAAGATTTTCCTAAAGAGGGGTATCCACAACAGCAGGATCAACCTGGAGATGATTCAACTCTCCTAAATTGGCAAGGTCAAGAATTTTGTGGGTTGAATGAAGATAGTTCTCCAGTTGCATCCAACACCAAGGCAAAGAAGAGATCTTTTGAGCTTATTCAAGTGGCTAACAAAAGAAAGGCAGCGACTGTAGAACCATCTACATCTCGAGCGGCTCCTGTTTGGCAAAGAAATTAGCAACTCCTAGACAAGGAGCAGTCACACCCGCAAGCTGATCATACTAGTATAAAGCTACATCCTAAAGTAAATCCAATTGTACCTTATAATATCCTTTATAGTATGAAAAAAATGAATGTTACAATGTCCATGTGGGACTCATTATCCATCCCAGGTCAAAAGGATATGTTACAGTTAGCCTTGTCAAGTTTGAAAATGTCTGATGAATCTGAGCCCCCGATAGGTCAGGTTAGAGTTGTGTTAACAAATAATTCTCAGGGAAATGATCAGCAGCCTTGCATGGAGATTGAAAAAGGAGTTAAACCACCTCCTTTCTACGTGTCAGTGATTATTGGTGATAAGTTGGTTCATAACTATATGGTAGATAGTGGAGCTAGCAGCTCCATGATGCCAAAACAGATTGCTGACAAACTTGGACTAAAATACCAGCCTTTAGAGAAGGGAGTGATCCAATTGGATGGTACTTCGGTTAATACTTTGGGTATTATCAAGGATTTAAATCTCACCCTCCATGCTTGTCTAAATTTTTTAGTTTCTCAAGACATATGTGTCATAGACCTTCCACCTTTCTTTTCCTTGTGTTTATCTAGAGACTTTACAGCCAAGATAGGTGGTTATGTATCAGCTGATTGGTCACATATGTTGTTTAGAAAAAGATATGGAACCAAGGTTAACATTAAATCTGAAAGATTGGCTAAGGATCACATTGAGCCATATAACCCAGGTCCCTTTAATGTTGTTCCTACTGCTATAGACACAAATTGTGTCGTTCTTTCTGACAAGGACTAGCTGCTACTCAAGAACTCCAATCAGAAGTTGTTCCTGACGTGTTGTTGCATGAATGGGCAGTTGAAAATGTATTGGACACTCCTGAGGACCTCATTCAAGATGCTTGTATGGGAAACTATGTCATTCTTCAGCCTGACACAGAGATTCCAAACTTGGAGAAATATGCAGATCAGTTGTTGCAACCACTAAGTGGACTTTGGGAGATGTTCTTCGATGGTTCTAGAAGTAAGAATGGAGTAGGAGGAGGTACGATGTTGATTTCTCCACAAGGTGATAGGTAGTACTCTACATTCCGTTTTGCTTTTGCATGCTCCAATAACACAATTGAGTATGAGGGCCTTGTTCAAGGTCTAGAGTGGGCAAGGAAGAGAGGAATAACCAGCTTGAAATTCTATGGGGACAGCGAATTAATTGTTAATCAAGTAAGGGGCCTGAATGTGGCTAAAAATGACACACTGAAGTCTTATAGAAATAGAGTGTGGAACATGCTTGAGGAATTTGATGCCTTTAATTTAGTATCTATTTCAAGGAATCAGAACAAGCATGCTAACAGGCTTGTAGCCATTGGGGCACAATTTGATATTCCAGGTGACATTAGAAAAGAGAAAGTACAGCAGTATGTGAAGGTTGTGGTCAGACCATCAATTCCTGATAACAAAATTCACTGGCAAGTTTTTGACAGTGATGAGCAGATCCTTTCTTTCTTGCTCAAAGAAGATCAGTTCTCCATGGTGAATCAAGCAAAACTCAAGCAATAGTATGGCGATCAAGTCATACAGCTAAAGACAAATAAATTACCCAAAGGTCTTGTTACCTTAGAGTCGATTTTCAGTACTGATGATCAGCTTAAAAAGGGTAAAGCTGGCTTGCAAATCAAAGAGGAACATTATGAAGAGTTGGAGATTTTCAAAGGTAAGCTCCTTAAGATAGGAAAGATTTGTTCACCTGAAGATAAGCAAGCTTTTGTTGCTTTATGTCAAGAATTATATGATGTCTTTGCTTGGGAATATTCGGATTTAAAAGGTTTTGATCCCCACATTGCTTAGCACACAATTGAGTTGGAGCCTGATGCTAAGCTGGTAAGACAGAAACAAAGGCCCTTGAATCCTAAACTTGAGCCCCTAATGATTAAAGAGCTGACTAAACTAGTTGAGGGGGGTATTGTCTTTCCTATCAAACACACTTCATGGGTTTCTAACCTTGTTCCGGTTAGGAAGAAAGTGGCGAAATAAGACTTTGTGTAGACTTTAGGGATCTTAACCAAGCATCTTTGAAAAACCACTACCCGCTGCCCTCCATGGAACAAATCTTACAAGAAGTCGCTGGTTTTGAGAGATTCTCCTTATTAGATAGTTTTTCAGGGTATAATTAGGTGCTGGTTAAAGAAGAAGATCAGTTCAAGACTGCTTTTACAACTAAATGGGGCACCATGGCATACAAAAGGATGCCTTTTGGTTTATCCAATGCTGGTGCCACGTTTCAGAGGGCCATGGACATGGCGTTTCAAAATTTGATCAACAAGATTATGTTGATTTATTTAGATGACATTACAGTATATTTTAAGAATGTTGATGAACATTTGTCACATCTTAGGCAAGTTTTTGAAAAATGCAAAGAGTTTGGTATCTCTCTCAATCCAAAAAAGAGTATCTTTGTTGTTCATGAAGGGAAATTATTAGGACACATAGTGTCAAAGCAAGGAATTACTATTGATCCTAAGAGAGTCAAAGCCATACTTGAGTTGCCACTACCTAATCACAAGAAGGGTCTATAGAGTTTTCTGGGCCAGATCAACTTTCTAAGAAGATTCATCCCTGATGTTGCAAACCTATTACAACCTTTGACAACTATGTTAAAGAAAAATGCAGTTTTCAGTTGGATGAAAGATGCCAAGAATAGTTTTGAAAAGGTTAAAGAGGCCTTAGCAGTAGCTCCTACACTGGTAAATCCCAATTTTTCTAAATACTTTTATTTGTATGCTTATGGTAGCACAAGTAACATTTCTGCAATATTGGTTCAAAAAAATGAAGAGAATTTAGAACAACCAATAGCCTTTTTCAGTCAAGGTTTGGTTGATTATGAACAAAAATACTCCTTTGTAGAGAGGGATGTTCTTGCTGTGATCAGAAGCCTGAAGAAATTCAAGCCTTTGATCTCTCATAATAAGATTCATGTCATGGTGGCACACTCTAGTGTGAAGGAATTTTTATTGAATAAGGATCTGAATGAAAAAAGAGCAGGATGGGTCACCAAGGTCATGGAGTATGATGTAGATGTTAAGATCACCAAGCTTGTTAGAGGAAAAGGTCTGTGTGAGCAACTTGCTACACGGTCAAGCAGTGAAAGTGAACTAGAAAAGGATGTTGTGTTTACCAATACAAATGATTCTTAGGATGCTCAAGACAATGTGCCTGTGGGGACAACTAATTGGGTTCAAGATATGACCCAATTTTTACAAACTGGTGAGTGTCCACCAGGTTTGAATAGAGCCAAAAGGAGATACTTCAAACTGCAGTCCATACCATATATGTTGATGGGCAATGTTCTTTTCAAAAAAGATCTGAATGGTGTCCTGTTAAGATGCATTCACAGTGATCAAATTGAAAAGGTACTTCATGAGTTTCATGATGGAGCTGCAGGAGGTCACTTTGCTCCCAGAACTACTACCTGGAAAATCATGAGAGCTGGTTACTACTGGCCCAGCTTGTTCAAAGATGCTTATTCCTAGTCAAGAAAGTGTATCAAATGCGCTCTATTTTCGGGAAAGGAAAGACTTCCTGCTATGCCTCTACATCCAATTCAAGTGGAGCAGCCCTTCATGAGATGGGGCATTGATTTCATTGGACCAATAAATCCACCTTCCAGTACTGGTCACAAGTGGGTGCTCACAACTACAGACTATTTCACAAGGTGGACAGAAGCAATAGCTTTGAAAGAAACAAAAGAGTCTTTAGTTTTAAGCTTCTATGAAGATATAGTCACCAAATTTGGAGTTCCCGACTCCATCATATCTGATAATGCTCTTGCATTCACGGGTCTAAGAGTAACTGATTGGGCTATTAAACATGGAATTCATTTGAATACATCCTCAAATTATTACCCCCAGGGTAATGGTTTGGCTGAAATCACAAATAAGAACCTCATCAGAATTATTAAAAGAACCATAGAGGATTATCAAAGGACCTGGCACATCAATTTAAAGAATGCACTTTGGGAAGACAGAGTGACCCCTAAGAGGTCCATTGGAAATTCACCATATATGTTGGTCTATGGCAAAGAGGCAAGATTACCCCTATCTATGGATCTTCCAGCTCTAGACATTGTTCACCAGTTGGAGATGCTTGAGGGACATGACCCAATGTTTGTAAGGTATGCGGAGCTCATGGAGCTCAAAGAGTCAAGGGACAAAGCAATGAAAGCTTTGGAGTATCATCAGCTCCAAATGAAAAGAACATTCGACAAAGGGGCTACAGCAAAATCTTTTAAGGCGGGAGACCTCGTGCTCAAATGGGATGTTCTGAAAAGCAGGCCAGGCCATCACACCAAGTTCGACAATATGTGGACTGGTCCGTTTATTATCACAGACTGCAAGGAACACAATGCTTATCAACTAGCTACAACAGGAGGGGAAGTACTTCCTATCCCAGTCAATGGGATACACCTTAAGCCATGTTTCCAAGTCTGATGGAGTTTCTCTTTTGTATATATTAGTTAGATGTTATGTTTACAATAAGTGCTTTTTCAATGTGGCTCGTTTGTTTTTCTATTTTTCTCCTTTCCCTGGGTGTTGTTTAGCACAGTAAATAGTTCTTTTCCTTTTCTCCTATTTTGTCATTTTAGCAATCTGTTGTGTTCTATAAGTCTCATTCGAATTGTAACCATGTGCCGACTAACGTTTTTATTTGTTCTCTGAGCTTCCTAATGACTCCATACCCAATGGAAAAATTGTAGCCACTAGTTCTCATGTTTAGTAGGCAAACATCCCGCAAAGGTCGCCATAATTGTTGCCTATATTTCAACTACAGTTTAAATTAGGTAGGATAATCATATGTTAGATCTTTAGAGGCCAATGGAACATTTTCATGAGGGAAAAGACTCTACATTTGTTGCTAGGTCATAGGGAACTCAGTGGGAGAAACTTCCCTAGGGAGTTTTGGCATGAAAATCATCTAAGGAGAAAGTCGGTAGGACATTTCAGAGGTCTCGCCGACTAGCAGGGTTTCCATTAAGTCTAAGTGCTTCAAACCAGGGATCCTATCGGCATGAGTTGTCTTTCAGTAGATAGTCTCAATGACCATTGAGGTCTCCCTGAAAATGATAAGGTTGAGGCATTATCGGCAAAGGGAGCAAGCATCGGAAGATGTCAACCCGACTCGTAATGTCTCGCTGAGATCAGAGCTCGACAAGAGGCGAAGGGTTCGAAAAAAGGTTTCAGCGAATGGAGACGGTCTTGCTGATCAAAGGGAGGCCTCACCAAAACATGAAAGGGCTCGCCAACAGTTGAATATATCGCCCTGAGGTCCTGCTGACACCGTGAAGTCTCTGCGACATAGAAAGTGTCATCGACAAGGGTCTCACTGACCAGTGGAGCCTCTAAGATGAAAGGGATTCTACGTGATGTCTTGGAGAACTAAGGAGATCTTGCCGACATGAATTGCCTTCGGTATAGTGTTGTGTTTTTTCCCTAAGGTTTCCCCGAAGTGAAGATGTCTCCCCGACCGAAGGAGAAATAAACGCATCGTCGAGCAGGATGGAGGTTATTGCCAAGAGGTATGGACGAAGGAGTTGAGTCATACCAAGAGGAATGCTCTTGACATAGGTTGAAGCCTTCACTAGAATGTCATGTTGATCTGTGGGGGGTCTCGCCAAAAGGATAGCCTTCGACGTATGTCAACATACTTCGTTAAGAGGTCTTACTGATTATAGAAGGTCTCCCTGACAATCACTCTTGAAGCGGCCTTGGCAAAGGAAGTGGGCTTCAGAATAAGGTCATACCAAAGTGTGAGTGTCTCAGCGATAGGAAAGGGAGCCCGCCGAAGGAAAAAGTGTTTGGGTGTGGTCTCAGCGACCCATTAAAGTCTCACTGATAAGAAGGCCTTCGGTATAGCATTCCAAGTTGGAGAGTAGTCTCCCCGACTCATGATGTCTTGCCGATAAGTGAACGACCTAGCGGAGGATGGATTCTTCAGCTTAGGTGGGTGCCTTCGGTAGGATGTCTTACCGACATCACATGGTCTCAGTGACAGAGGAGAAATCGATATGACTGTTGGACCTCATCGGGATGTCTTCCCGAATGAGGGTGGTCTCAGCGATAGAAAGGGATCTCCACGTGACTTGTTAAACCTGTTGGATCTCTTGGCGATAAATGGTGTCTTACTGATGGCTCCAGTAACATTGGTATTATCTTTTGGGCTTGCTAGGAGCTCTCAGTGATAGCTCCATGTTATGCCGACGGTTGCGGAAAGATTTAATCGCATCGGGGAGACATGATTAGTGTCTCACCAATATGCGATTCAACAGGAGAATTTTTTGACCACCCGGGAGTCTGCGTGTAGTGTGCCCAGCCAATCAAGGAGAGCTACAGGTGAATTGTTGGCAGCTTGACCAGTGCCAAGAGAATCAACAGAATATGAATCAACATGTATCTATTCTGGACTCAAATGCATTCAAGGCGCTCGATAGGGGGATTCAGTAGGTGGACACAAGGACCAGAAGTAAATACATCTAGTAGCTTCAAAAGATCTAAGGGGTTTCTCCAGGTAGTTGCTCTTCACCGACACACAGAGCAAGGACACGCAGGCTGTAGCATTAATTTCAATCAAAATATCTAAGGATAGATCTTTCTGGGACTGATATTTTGTAAGCCCTAAGGGGCCGACATAGTTTGATATATAAGGCATTTTATTGCCTTTTTTGTAGATAGTTGGAATGATGCATTCAAGGGAGTTAGTGATTTTTTTTATCAATCCTTTCTCAATTAATGTATGTTTTTGTAACTCAACTGAAATCTAGAATGCAAAATAGAGTTCATCTTGAAAACAAGTATTAATGCCCGTACCACTCTCATTTATGTATGTTAGCTTATGTATGTATTTCTTTAACAATGTTTTACTAAATTTGCATTCATACCACAAAGTTGTGAAGTTTGTTCCTTCCTTCTTGAGATATGTATGTAGATCAAACCTTCCAAGAGTGATGCATAAGACTGAATGGGGTTATGTTGAGTAATTAAAACAACTACAGTCTAGTTTTCCTTAGTGTATTTCATCTTGTTTTCATTTTATGATTTCTCATCAATTCGGTGTATCACCATAGAGTTAGTTTTATTTTTAATGTATTCTCCTTCTCCCTTTCCCTTCAAAGAATCAGTAGTTTAGGCGATAACACAAAGGAAGCCGGCCTTCTTCGGAGGTTCACTCCAATCTCAGGTGACCCACAGCCTCGGAGTGATCCAATGTTTCACTAGAAAGCTCAATTTTACAACTTTGCATAGGGTGCATTTCTAGGTGACAACAATGCTCAATAGACTAATTCAACACCCTTCATCCTTTTGCTCACATTCATCCTTATATTCACAACTACTTCATTGATTTCACATGTAAAACTCTACTATTCATTTTTCTTTGTCTCACTCTTTGTATATCAAAATCTATCCACTATATTTATTTATATACCTTATCTTTCCACAAGCATCAATTAGGTTTGCCTAATTAGATGCATTTCATATTTACCAAAAATACTAATTGCCAGCTCCAAATATTCACAAATTATTTCAAGAAGATAATTCCAAATTCCAACATGCTACATTATGTCGACAAGGACCGAAAATAGGTCATACATATATCTGCATAGCAAAGTTAATTCACTGCAACACAATTATCCCAAGAAGTTGGCTAGGAATAGACTTCAATGCAAAAGATCAATAAACATCCTATAGGAGCATTGAATATGTGAGATCTGTAGAGTACACACTCTTGATGTCTACAAAACATTTCCCAAAACCATAGGCATCAACAACTAATTATGGATAAATGCAGACAAGAATACTGGAGAGTGTAGCTCGAATACCGGTTTAGATATCAGAACAAATACTAGATCAAGCATTATATTAAACTTGCAGATACAACATGGTGACATAAATGACAACACAAAACTATAGAGATAGTCAATCTTCTTCATTTTTCCAACACCCTTAGATTCTTTTCTTTCTTTTTCTTTATTTGTGCTCTTGCCAATATAGCTTCAATTTGGGCCTTCAGATCAATGAGAGTTGGGGTTTTCTTTGACAACTGCCTCTTTAGACAATTAGGCATCTAAGTCTCCCCTTTCAGTGATTCATGATCACCTTCCTCTCTCTCCTCATGTTGGGGCCATTTCTCTTCATGGCTAGAGGCTTCTCATTCAATTATTTCTTCTTCCTCATCTGAGTCTTCAATATGTATAGTCTTTTCCCTATTTGACTCAGTTATGGCTATGTTCTTTTTCAAGATACTTTCCATCTGAGGTGCTCTTTCTGTTTCCTGCTCAAGCTCTTCATAATGTTCCAGCTCAGAGCCCTCCTTTGGAGCATATTCTTCTTTTTCTTCTATTTTCTCTTCTTCTTCTTTATCATGTAGTACCTCTTCTTCTTGAATAGGGCCTTTGTCTTTCCATACTAGCGGAGGCTCCTCGAATGTCTCCACATTGAATTTAGTGTCTTCTTTCTCTTTAGGAGGTTGCTTCTCAGATTCAACCTCTTCTCCTATATCCCTAAGATGCTAGGATATCTCTTCTTCAAGCTCTTCATTCGAGGTCTCTATTATTTACTTAGCATTTAGGGCTTCAATGTTCTCCTCCAAAGATTGTGACTTCCCCTCATCAGTCACCACCTTATCCACATTTATGTCCACTCAGCACTTTGGATGCTTGAATTAGTCATCCTTAAAAGGATCTTCAAGCTCTTCATTATTCTCTTGGTAGCCTCCCTCTGTCATTTCTCCATTTCTTATGATATCTACATAGTAGCCTCCATTTTCAGTGGCTTTGTGGGTGGTGGAGGAATAGGTAGACCAGAAACAATTTGGGCCATAACCACTTGGATGGTTAGGTTCATTATCACCCCAGAAAGCTCAGCTAGGATTCCTTACATATACTTGGTAAATTCCTTTGGAAAGGTGAGAGGAAGCATATTAGTTGTGTCAACTGAAGATATTGTGATAGAAAGAGTAGGCAATGGAGGGGGTAGCAAGGAAGACGACAAAATGGATTTCGTGGCCGAAGAGGAATCCAATACCATAATTATTGTTGTTGGTGAAGTGGAAGCAAGGTTAATATAAATGTCCATAGTAGGTGGAGAAGATACATGTAGTGCCTAAGATACAAAAGGTGGAGTGGCAACGAAAGCTATAATGGTGGGAGCTAAGGTAGTAGGTGGTGATTGTGGTTGCTCAGCCTCTTCTTCTCCCTCATATTGTAGATCCTCCTCAATGGTTGGTATTTCACTAAATCTTCCATATTTCTTGGATTTCTTTAAGGATTCTCCATCTGAGGATTTCCATCTATATGCTTTGTGACTGGGCTAGTGCTTAAACACATCCTTTCTTTTTCATGACCTTGTTTCCAGAGGGGACTTAGGAGTTTCTCCTGTTGGGCCAGCAACTACTCCACTATCTATTTTTTTTTAAGGCTCATCTATGAGCTCATCATATGTCAACAGGGCACCCTGTGCCTTAAGCTAGGCAATCTTGGTGTCTACACATTGCCTTTTTCTATTCTCCATAGATCTTGTTACAATATTGAGTTCATTGACCTCTTCTTCATCCCAATCAATCAGTGGCAATGATAACTCAGCCACAACATCAAATCTCTCATTAGGGATGGTTTCCTCCTCTTCTATAATCTGATCAGGCACCAAAAACAAGTTGATCAACTACACAAATTGGGTTGTCATCCGCATGTAATGCCTCATTCTCACCTCCTTGTCATCTCTGTAGTTGACCCAAAAATCTTCTACGTGGGGTAGATGAGCATACTACTTCCCAACCAACTTCTTCAGCTTGCCATAGGGGTCCATCCTTGGTCAAGCCATGTGGAGGTCCAAATGATACTCCAATATCTCCTTCTCCAAATATTCTACACATTAGGCAGTGGGGATAACATACATTCCTTGCTCGAAATTGAGGGGATAGGGGATCCCTGCCAAGTGTTTATCACTTAGTAGAGTGTGAGAATTTTGTAGCTATCAAGAGACCTCCAATATAATCATCTGGTCATTAGGGTACCGAGGTAGCTTGTAGGGTTTTTTGGAGAAACCCTCTATTCTAATATATGTTAATTTTAGGAACTAGATGAACAGGAACCTGAACCTCTGAATGAATGCCAAAGTGCTATGCAAGACTCTTCTTTGAAAATATCCTCCAAGGAGTCTGATGATATGCCCTATGAAGGCATCGTTCACCCTCTGATATTCTCTTTTGAAGTTTCTATACTACAATTGTGCGTATCGATCATATACCTTGAGCTCCCTGCTTCCTAGATTCAGGTTTTGTGTGATAAAGAGGCCTTTGTATGGGAATGCCTCTGCTAGCAGGTATACCAGGTTGAAGGTCATGTAGAACTATGATGTCTTCTTTATGGCCATGAATTGTGCGTGTAGGTTTTCGATGATGATCTTGGCCAAGTGGAACTTTTCTTTTCCATGAATGATCTCCTAGATGAAATAAACTATCCATTCTTGAAAGAAAACAGTGCCAAGGAGGCCCATTACTTTGCTTAATAGAGCGACTAGATCATGGTACTCTTCATGGAAGTCTCTTCTGTAAAGTTCTTGTGGCACCTTGGGAGTGCTACCCCTCTTCTCCTTCAACCAATGTTGGTTGATTAGCTTCTTGCATTCTAAGGGGTCTTCCTTCCACATGGTCTTAGTGTATCCATTCTCTATTTCCTCCATGGGGTCGAATGTTGGGATATGAAAATTTTTTCCTATGGATCGAGCAAATAGGTTTGCCAACACCTTTCCCTCATGATCTATAATTTTCCCATTTCTACTATGGTAGCACTCTCTGCATGCCATCACAAGTTCTATAGCTACAAGTGTAGGTGGGAAGTCAGCTTCCTTGGCTAGGCCACTCTTTCATATCTTCCGTGCATTCTTAGTGATGGGGTTGCTCGTGACTCTTCGTTGAAATTCATCTATATCTACATGTGCCAAGTTGGTGGCTGATACCAAATCCCACATAGAGGTAACTTTGGAGGTGATTTTCACCCCGTGAAACTGATACATCATGTGATATTTCTCTTATTTTCCCCTCGTTGCTTTGTTAGTTTTCTTTCCCTTCTCTTTTTCTACAAGTTGACCCAATGTGCTCACAAAAGATTCTGTAAATCCTACAAACAAGGGAAGAGTAAGTATATTCACATAAAAATCAAGCAATCGTTAGTGAAACCCTACAAATTGAAGGTTAGATCCAATAATTCATCTTCTAAAGATCATGAAATTCATTAATGTTCATTATTTGGTGCTTATTCGGGTCAAATATAGCAATGCGGGCCTAGGGATGTGGGTTTCCTTGGGTCGGTAGCTATTATTAGGAGTTAGGAACAGAATGGCGCTAGGGGAACGATAGCCCACACACAACCACCTGTACTTGGAATCTTACATTGGAAATTTAGAATTCAATCAAGGCTCGAATGAATTTAGGTATGTAGGGAAACCATCCATGAGGTCTTTGGAGGTGTTCAATTGATCCCTTTTTCATGCATCTCTACCATTGAGAAATGACAGTCACAAGGAAAAACCTACAATGGGAATCCCACATGGTGGGGTCCACAAGTAGCTTAGATGGCATGGGCAATGTCCCTTTGGTTTTAGTCATTTGGAAGTATGCGGATAGGGGTGCAGGAGGCTATTGGGTGAACACCATTCAAGGATGACAATGATGACATGGCGACCTACAGGAGGTGGTCTGCACCAGCAGGTCCACAAAAGGCCCTAGCATTAGCTACTTCATTGAAAGAAACTCAAACAATAGAGGAAAGATCAGGCTCCATAATGCAGAAGGAAGGGAAGTCACAACCATCGGGTGAACAACAAGTAGATAACGGTGGGCCACAGGCGGTGGCCCACAAAGGAACACTTGCAATTCATTTAAACTTAATCATTTTGCACTAATGGCTCAAGGGGAGATGGCAAGGTCGAAGTCTGTAAGGCAGACCGACGGGGTTCCAGGGTTGTTTTCAAATGGTGGTGAGGGCGGGGTGGTCTGAAATGGACCCCCACAAGGTTCGGTCTACATAATATTTTGGACTTAGTGTTTTCTGGAAAGAACTTGAATGGTAAAGGGGATTGCGTAGTCTGTGATGTAGGTAGGAGTAAGGATCTCACCGCTTATGGAAGGTGTGTGAAATAGAAGTGGAGGGTGGGTAGAAGTTTGCAAAGAAAGACCCGCAAAAGGAGACCAAGGTTTGATCATTTGGAAGTGCTGAACTTAGTAGAACCCACAATGCAGGTAGCAGGCAAGGGACAGTCATTCAAGAACAACAACACAACAGTGGCCACTCGCATGTGGTAGCTTGAAAAAGTGAACCCGAAAGGGTTCTCAAACATAAGCTTTGTTCTAAATTTACATCTTTCAGGTTTTTAAAAGCGGCAAAGGGATGGCATCTGCTCACATGTGGAAGTCTACAAGGGTGGACCCATAGGGCTACAATGCTCAAGTTTTATGCATTCAAAGTTCATCTTAGGTGGTGGAAATGAAGGTCTTGTGGGCCACAAGGTTTTTGAGGCCCTGGTGAAGAACAACGATGGGAAGGTGATGTTCTACATGGCCCTTAAAGGCCAAGTTTGATCAATTTTTGAGGGATTCTTTAGATGGGTTGGTGCAGAATTTTAAGGTTAATCGACCACTTAAGGAGTCTTGGAAGTTTGTCTTAAATTTTTAATGACTTTTAGAAAACTCATTTCAAAAGGACTCTTTCAATTAGGTAGTAGTAGACATACTTGAAGATCTCAAAGAAATTGATGAAGGCAATGCTTGAGATCATCTAGGAGATTGCACAGGTGTGGAGGAGGCGGTAGATGTCTTGGGCTTTGAAAAATTCTAAATTGTGTCGATGAAAATGACAAGTTAGAAGGCCTATTTATAGGAAAACACACATTAATGACCTACATTAATTGCTCTTACGGTGGCCTCCAGGGTAGCTAGGTGCGGGTTTCGAAAGAGTGACAGTGGGAAAGTTGGGACCTGCAAGGAAGACAGAAGCCAAACCACAACTATTTGATGGGTAGTGAAAGATTATGGCCACGAAGGATGCGGGACCCACCATGTAGGTGGACATCCTATGTCATTCATTGATGAAACAACAAAATGAAGGTAGCGATGTGCAAGGGGAAACCTGCAAGGGTGGACCCATAGGAGTCGAAGGACGCCAACTTTAAAACTTAAAGGAAACCTGCTAGGGAAACCCCAAAAAGACAAAGGACTTGGAAATTTCTTGGGTGGTGAACTTTTTTCAACTAAAGATGATGACTCTAGGGTCCCTTGACCACTTGGAACTCAAAATTTAGGGGCACACAAAATGTGCTGAGGGAAAAAAGTGCCCCAACAAAAGTGGAAAAGAAGAGGGTCTTCATTCTGACTGGGTCATGTGTGCTTTAGGAAAAAAAAAATCATTGTCTCAATTAAATTGCATCATTTCCATGCTTTCCTTACTTTTGACACTTGTTCATCATTTATTGCATAATAATCATTTATGTCTGAGATATTTTTTCTATTTCCTAAATGCTGAAATTGTTTAGCATCCTTAAAATATTGACATTTCTTTGTACTTTGGTTCATAATAGAGACAATATGACTTTTCACTCCAAAATACCCAGGTCTCTTTGAAATATTGCTTTTTAGGCTGTCAGAGAGACTTCAGGATATGTTACTGCAAAGTGTAGTGGTCTTGTTGATGTTTTGTGCTTGGCTTGTTTTATCGACTTATTAGAGAGACTGTAGTGCAACCCTCCCTAAAATGGAATTATTTCACTGAAATGGGTATCTAGTGTCAGACTTAAGCGGGTCAAGGAAATGACTATGGGGAGAGTGATTTTGAATGATTATTTTTTATTAGGATGGACTAGGGAGACTATAATTATAGTATTTTTAAGCTTATTTAGATAAGAGTGATGGTTTTGAGGACAAATGTATATGATGTACAATAGAGTGGTCATACTAAGGTGGAAAAAATTGATGAAATTTTTGGGTTGAGTTTTGGTTCCAACAGTGGCTTCAATTGGGGATGAATGGTCGTGAGGTCATTGCAAGCGTTCAAAGATACTCTAGGAAATAGACCATGGGTGAGGTGGTAAAAGAAAAAGAAAAAGGAATCCAAAAATTGTTGTGCATGGAACAATGTTTCTTTTTAAGAAAATAAATGCTTCAAGAATTGTCCATGCACTGGTAATTCTTGACTTTCTCCTACGATGTTTTGCAAATAGTTTGAGTCTTCCCCACACTTTTTAGTGATAATAAATGGTCCAAGCCATAAGGCTTCAAATTTCACATGTTTTTCCTCCTCCCATCCCCTAGAATTCCACATGAGAATCATATCCCCTATTTGAAATTTGTTTTCCTTTCCTCTCTTATCAAATAGGTATTTCATCCGTGACTGCAACTCTTGATTATGCTCTTATGCTTGGTGTCTGGCCTCATCCAATTTTTCCAATTGTTCCATTCTATCCTCCATGGGTTCTGGAATGTCTAAGTCCTCCTACAATATAAAATTATATACTGGTAAAAGGTTTTGTAAAGGTATTGTAGCTTGGGTCCCATATACCGATTCAAAAGGAGACTTTCCAATAGTATTCTTCATTGTGATCCTATCTACCCATATTGCAAATCTCAGCTTAGAGTCACATGCCTTTTTATTAGTTTCCAACATCCTCTTGATTATCTTCACAATACTTTTATTATTGGACTCAGCCTGCCCATTTGCTTGCTTGGGGGTGATATGGTGAAGCATATGAGATTTCTATACCATATGATTCATAGAACCTTTTAAATTCCTCTGATCTAAAAAACATACCATTGTCTGTTATCAGCCTTACATGAACTCCAAACTTTGTAATGATATTCTCTAATAGGAAATTTATTACAACCTTGCTAGTAGCTTGTTATTTTGGTATGGACTCTATCCACTTTGTAAAGTAATCAGTGGCTACTAAGATCCACTTATGCCCACCACTAGATTTTTCTATAATCTCACCTATGACATCAATTCCCCATTGGTGGAATGAGGTGTCCACCTGCATAGGTATTAGTGGAAGTTCTCCTTGATATTTCATTTTTCTAGAAATTTTTTGGCATGCTTCACATTTCCCTACATAAGTGTAGGAATTATTGAAGACCCTAGGATAGTAATATCCCACTCTCAGTATCTTGTGTGCAGTAGTCTTTTCTAAATAGTTTCCTCCACACACACCATCATGCATTTCCTTCATGACTTTTTTTCTTGTGCTTCATCTAATCACAATAACAACACACCATCTTTGTTCTTCCAATACAAATCTCCATCCATGAAAACATATCTTAATGCATGAATCTTCAAGGTTCTCCTTTGGTTTTCATTCAATCCTTCTGGACATTTCATATGTTTAAGGTAATATGCAATATCAGTGTACCATCATGTGTTTTCTATACTTGATACCCAATTTTTTCCTTCTTCTATAATGCAAATCTGTGCAACTTCTAGGTTTGATTTAGCCATAAAATTTTAGAGTCCCTTCCTCTCACCAATTTAGTGATTTGGATGTTAATTTTTAAATCTTAGATACAATTAATTTAGTGACACCTTCTTCAAGTCACCTCTATCTGTGAGAAAACATCTTTCACTACAACATTTGGTACATAAGCAATGTTTTTTTCTCCCACCAAATAAGGCCTAAATGCCTTAACTACTTTTACTAGGGCATAAGCCTACTTCTCAGTGATATCATACTTCAACTTTTCTCCTTGTAATGATCTATTGAAGAATGAAATGGGTTGTTCATATCCATCACTGTTCTTTTGTAACATCACGACTGTTATTGTATGGAATGATGCAAAGGAGAATATTTGGAAGGGTTTGTCAAATTCTAGGGATTTTAGTATAGGAACTTCTTTGATAGCTCTTTTGATTGAAACAAAAGCATCAATAGTTTCCTTTGTCCAATCAATATTTGCACCCTTTTTTAACATTTTTGAGATTGGTTTCACAATTTTTGCTAAATTTGAAATAAATCTCCAAAAAAAGTTGATCTGTCCAAAGGACTAGATAGCTTTCACAGTCTTTGAGATGGGGATTTTTTCAATATCTTCCACCCTTTCTGGATCAATCCATACTCCATCCTTCGAGACAATATGCCCTAATAATTTTCCCTCTTTGACAACAAAATGGCATTTTTTTGGGTTTAGGGAGATGCCATATTCAAGAGCTTTGATGAAGATATTCTCCAAATATGCACAATGATCTTCAGACTTCTTAGAATATGCTATCAAATCATCTTGATATACTACCATTATAGCATATATAAATTCAACAAAGGCCACATCCATGGCTCTTTGGAATGTTGCTCCAGCATTGGTAAGACCAAAAGGCATCCATACATAGACATATGTTCCCCAAGGTGTGGTGAAACAAGTTTTATATTGCTCCAACTCCTTGACCTTTACCTAATTATATCTTGAGAAACCATCCATCATGGATAGGATCTCACATCCAATCACCCTCTACAACATTGCCTCCATGTTTGGCAGAGGGTAGTTGTCATTGAGTGATGTCATATTTAGATTTCCGAAGTCCACACATAATCTTATATCTCCATTCTTCTTTCTGATAGGTACCAAGTTAGATACCCAAGAGGAATTCCTAATTGGTTTAATCATTCCCCCATCCCTTAACTTCATAAGCTCTTCTTGCATTTTTGGTGTTAACGTAGGGTTTATGGGTCACTGCTTTTGTCTGAACGGTTTAGCATTAGGTTTTAATGGAATTTCATGTTGAAAGAGATCTTCTCTATATGCTTTGAGGTCATCATAAGACCATGCCAAAAACATGTTTATATTTTTGGAGTAGGATTATAAGAATCTCCCTTACTTTGGGACTGATTCTCTTGCAAATGTATACTTTCATGGGGGAAAGCTCTATTCCAAGGTTAATTTCTTCAACATCCTCTTGTTTAAGAGGTGTAGGCTTTAGATTGAACTTGTCATGTCCATAAAATACTATTTCTAATGCCACAATCCCTTTTGGAATTTTTTTGGTCTTGAGCTATACCACTTCCTACCCAAAGATTCTTTCTTTTCCATCAACCTTTTCTACAAATACATTGAAATATTTTTCTAGAGATTCATATTGATCAATACAGTGGAGGAACTTGATCAGGTCTTCATCATCATTGAATACTTTCCAGATGTATATATTATCTTGGATAGCAGGTCTTGTTTTGAATTCAACTTCAATGATTCCTACTAATGCAATATCATCTTGTTTGATAGCCATGTTATCCAATAAATCTGCCATTATTTTCTTAGACCTTTCAATATAGTCTATTGAGAATGCATCAAATAATTCAATGGAGTCCCAAACTACATTTCTATATTGTTTTAATATCTTGTTTTTTGACAAGTACTTGTCTTTGACTTGAGTAACAATCAGGTCACAATCTCCATATACTACCAACAACTTATCCCATATCTCATAGAAATGTTCAAACCTAGCAGTAGTGCTTCATATTCAACTATATTGTTGGTACATTCAAATGACAACAAGAATGAATACTCAAATATTTTTCTAGAGGGTGAAATAAACACTATCTTAGCTCTGTTTCCACTTTTACTACATGCCCCATCAAAATACATCTACCATATACCAAAATCATCATGTTGAGCTTCCTTACTAATTAGTTCTATGTTTTGCAGCTCTGGTTGTGACTTTTCAATCCTAAAATTTCCCAAACTCACATCACAAAAGAAACTTACTTGGTTAGGATCAAAATGTTCTATAACATGTTCTAATCTAAGTTCTCCATACATCTTGAATTCTATCCCATTTACTAATATGGTGGCATATGATAGGTCTAATTGTACATTTCCACCTATCATTGTAGTCCATTGTCTAGATAATGACATTCCATAAAAAGGAGTATCCACCATAGTGATATCAGTTCTATATTTTTCCTCAAGGTATGATGCTAGTTTCAATTTTGCATCCCATATCACTCTGACTACTAAGACTGACATGTTATCCATGGCATAGCATTTTTCATAGGTGGTTTTTACCCATAAACCTAGTTCCTTCATGATAATCATAGGCATGATGTTGATTGCTGCCCTTGAGTCAATCATACAGTTTTTTACCAATTTGCTATTAATCAACAATGTGATGTAGAATGGATCCACTTGAGAGGGATTTTTTGTAAGGTTATCTCCTAGATAAATTTCTGGTGTTTTTGTGGTTTCTTGTTCAATATTGTTTACTTTATTTATCTTGTCCTTATTTTGATTCTACTACTTGGAAATCAATTTAAGGGCAGTATCTCTGTATTCTTCAATCCTCATCATTTCCATTACTAGCATTGTCATCTTGACTTGAGTCAACACCTATGAAATATCAAATGAGGGGGAAGTCACCACTTGCTCTGTTTTCTCTGGTTTGATAGCTTTCTTATCTTTGGTTGGGGTTTTAACATTATCCTTCACCTTCTCTGATTCAACTTTTGTGGTTTCTTTTGGTACATCCTTTTGAAATTTTCCTTTCTCCCCTTTCTTTTGATTTTTTAGGGATTTTTCTTGGTGTTGTTCTTTTATGAACAAACTCCTAGGAGTCCCTTGTTCTATGTCCATGGGTCTACTTCTCAAGTTATAAACATTTCTTTTAGCTCTTGCTACTATAGTTGTTGTAATAGCCCTCTTTTCTTCTTTGGTCAACATCCTCAACTAGAACTATGGTGTTGTATGAGATTCATAGGTAGTTTTCTCCTCATCCTCTTCATGATCAGAGAACACTTCTTGTCCCATATTAACATTGTATCTTTGATTATTAACATCATAATGATATCCTTCCTCAGAGGATGAGTATTCATCGTGAATTTGATGAGGCTCCCATCCCAACATGTTTATAGTATGATCATCTCTATCCTCTCCTTTGGACCATTCACTTTATTTTAAGGTTTGAGGTATTATGCAATATTCTCGTGCATGAGGCTCATTGCATGCCAAACACCATGGTTTATTTTCCACTATGTGTGCTCCATGTTTTTTTGAAGGATCTGAGGTATCTTTCCACTTCTATTTGTGATTGTTATCAATTGGCCTCCCATCCTTCCAGCCGGTGTTATATGGAATGTCATGTAATCTTGGTCTTTCATTCCTATATTGGTTTTCTTGCCTACTTTGGTAGTTTTTGGTATTTTTTGGGATTCTAATATTATCTCTTTTACTAGTCATGCTTGTGGATTTTCTATTATTCTCAATATTTATAGCATCTTTCTAGGCTTCTGCTAGGGTATTAGGAAATTTGTTTCTAAGTTCATATCCATTTTTTGGGTCAAATTCCTTTAAATAAAGGGATAGAGTCATAGAATTAGTTAGTTTAGATCCATGTGGTATTTTATTGTTTATTTTGAAAAATATCTGATTGAAATAAAAAATAGATTCATTTTGATGTTTTTGGATACTCATTAATTCATGTAGGGAAAACTCTAAGGCACAATGATTTCCATATTTTTCTATGAATTGATTCTTAAAATTTATTGAGGAGGTAATTGAGGCATCAGGAAGATTGTTAAACTAGTATTTGGCTTCTTTAGTTAAAGGCATCATGAATAGCTTCATGAGAACTTCTTCATAATCTATACCAAATTATTATACGAATGCATTAAAATTTCTTGTGTTCTTCAGCTATGATTACATTATTCCTAAAAATCTAGGGATTGCATTCCTTAAATCACTACCAATTAGGTTTGGGCATGCTATATATCCAAATAAATCTAATTTTTTATACCTGTTTACATTTGGGAGTCTTTGTGAATAGGGATTTTGGTTAGGCTGGTTAGGGTAGTATAGAAATCCATGTTGAGGTTGATGCACATTTTGTTGGATGTTTTGGTGGGAATACATACTGTTATGCATATTTGACTATGGTACATAATGCTGGTGGGGTGGTACATGATGTTGGCCAGGAGGTGGATAAGTATTTTTCATGGATTGTGAGATGGTGTTGGTATTCAATGGTTGTGAGGTTTTTGGTGTGACATTCTGTAGAATATAATGGTTTGGATTCCTAGCTCTATTGTAAGGTGCTTTTGAAATACTTGGAACACCTGTATTCTAAGATGATCACTATGAATTGGTGGGGTTGGCATTCCCTCCCCACTTATGGGGGGTATATATTTTCGTCCCTTTGTTAATGACTAGAGATTGACTTGAAGCAATTGCTTGGCTATTTCTTCTCTTCATTTTATTAGTTTCTTTCTCCTAAGTTCCTCCTCCATTTTCTCTATATCCTATTCCAACTCTTGATTTGTCATGTTGGTAATGGTAGTATGATCAATATGGATTTCGATAGGGGAAGAATGATTCATGAATCCATATTGGATTTTTTCTGCCTGCTACAATGACATCCCATAGTCGTATTCCTTTTGGTTTCATATTCTTGCCTCCTCTAGACATGCATCAATATCACTCATTTGTTGGGGATCAAGTTTAAAATGGAGAAAGCTATTAGTTAGATGTTTTTGCTTAGGTGGCATTGGTTGGTATCCCTCATCACTAAGAAAAGGACTATTATGCACCATGAAGGGTTGCTCTAATGTGTTCCCCTTATCACTGTAGATGATATCTAACTGATTAGATACTATTTCATTCTTATTCGTGCCAACCTTTGAAGGGGGAGATCCATGTTTGTCTATCCACCTACCATTTTTCTTCTTTGGACTTTGTGCAATTATCTTCTACCATCCATTTTGGGTGATATGTTAGTTCTCTGATGCCTATGATCTAATCTTTCTGACCTAATGTTTAGTTTATCAGTCATTAAAGTTTGATCTAGAGTCACCACCTACTTCTTCATAAGTAGGAAATTTAAGATCTGAATGAACTTTATTTATCCCATTAGAGTCTCCTATTCAATTGGGTGATTAAGTGTTTACAAAAATGTGAATGCTTATGAATCTATGATGAAAGGCTCAGATTGACCTTTAAAATGGATAGGATGAAAGTAGATTCTTCCTAAGTTTCCCTAGCAGAGTCACCAATCTGTTAGGTCTCAAAAATGTAGGTTGTAAATCCTAAGAGGATGTCAGACTCTATGGTCAAACTTACAACATTTTTGAACTAACAAATGGAGTTGACCTATGTGGTTGATGAATCCCTACACTTTAGGCTTTGCTAAACCGAGGTGAGTGAACCTTGATGATTGATGCAGATTTAAGAGTTGTGTGACTTAATTGGATTTAAAGATCTACCCATAGTGGCATGAAATGTGGAATAGATGAAGGCTTGTCAACTACTCCTACTACTAAAGCTGAAATTAAGCTATGAAGATATGAATGAGATTTTTTTTGAGGTTTCTATAAGGGATTTTGTAATGACCAGTGCCTAATCCTATTGGGTTAATGGAGTCAAGAGGTGAGTGATATGTGACTAAATTACTGGATAGAGTTCAAATTGCTTGGAACTTGTGACTGCTTATACCTTGTACAAACATGCAAGAATGCAATTATCAGACTCTTCTTATTGATCTAAATGATTCTTATCAGGTTACTATGATTAATTAATAGGAAGTTTTAATCCTATTGGAGGAACTAGCTAACTAAATCACACAAAACTAGCAAGTGTGCCCTAAAAAATCAAATGTACTTCTAATTTGAATAACAAGATAGAACCAAACTGGAGATAGTATGATAATTTTATTTATTAGAGGCCTCTTCTTATTGATCCAAATAATTCTTCCAAATTGCTGTGATTGACTAAAATGATTTTAATTCTGTTAAAGAAACCAATTAATCACACCACACAAGAACATCAAATGTGCCTTGATAAATTGAGCTTGACAAACCCATTTAAATAATAAGAAAGCATTAAAATGGAGATAGCCAAATAATTATATACCATCAACAAACAATTGACAACAAATTTAGCCATGTGATCAAGTCTTCTTCTCCATTGTATTTACTTCAAAAATGATACATTATATAGTAGAAGTATTTCTTATGTTGAAAATATATCCGCTGGTATGGTTGCTATTCTACTGATAATCCTAATCTAATATATTCCTCATTTGGCTTTGGTTTCCCTTTATATATGTTGGAAGCTACAAGCTTCAGGCCTTTTACAAAAAGTTAGATTGTTTCATAACTAATCACTAATAACTGGATTAAACATAAACATAGAAAGTGAGAAGTTCACAAATAATCCATGATGCACCATAATCCATTAATCTCCATCAAGTACTTGTGATCATTGAATATTTTCCCAAGGTCCGTGCTCCATGATAATGCATTAGATAATATGAGACTTCAATAATCCTATACTCCTTACTTAGCTCATGCAATAAATAAATATTTAATCTTCAATAAATGTTCAATGTATCCTATTTTTGCATAAGTATTAGCATTACTGATGATTTCCTTCATAACATACTCGAGATCAAATATTTTCCCCAGTTTTATATGTGTTTTCTCTATCACCCCTTCCTCATCATTAATTTCATCCAAAGCCAATGTAAAATAGTGATAGATTTCATCTTTCCACACATCTTGATCTTTCAACTCCCCTTCATAAAATAATTTTGGTAAAGACATGCTCAAAGGTTGGCTGAAATCATCCAGTTCTTGTGTTAACATGTTGTGGAAATGATCATGCATTTTCATCAGTTCTTGGTGCTCCTAAAGCATTTTTTTTCCATCATCCCCATTGGCTCTTATTTTTTCCTCTATCTCTTTCATCCTATTATGTAACCTACCATGTTCTTGATGGGCTGCTAATGTCTTACTATGGATAATCCAAAATTTGTTGGTATGTGTAAACATATTTTCAAATCTTTGGCATACCAACTCTAAATCCATTTCAAATATATTGGTCCTTAATTCCTTTCTCAAATCTTCATTTTTCTTCTGAGATATTTCATGCTTTTTTTTCTAGTATGTGATTTTAGACATATCCTTGAGTACTTTCCTTTAACAATCTATTAATGGAGAATAGAGATCAAAAGAGGAAGGAAACTTGTCGCTATAGTTAATTACCTCTTGCTTTATTTTATCATTCTTAGTAGCAAGCCCTTTGTTAACTATAATCAATTTCTCCACCTGAGCCTTGGTGAATTTAGCAATGTTGAAATTTAGTTTTGTTGTTTCTATAGGATCTATATCCCCTACTCCTTGCACTAAAAGGTGACCAAATAATTGGTTAGGGTTGTCAATAATTGAGGGCCTTTTACTTGGCAAGTAAAGGGACCAAATCTGTAGAGTAGCTTTATCCGGATTATACCTTGAACCAGTGTAGATTTTATCACTAGCCTCATCAATTAGCTATAAGATTTTGTTTTCTCTCTTCATGAAGTTATCAAAGACTATGGCTGAGCTAATATCCCACCTGGGGAGGAGCATAACCCTAGCTTCTTGTAGAAACTCTCTTCCTCTTTCAGGGGTGATATCATTCATTTCCCTGTCAAATTCTTGTAATTCTTTCAAGGCATTGGCTTCCTACTCAGGGCTAATTTCCTTTACCTTTTCTCTTACCATCTTCCCCTTGTATTCATAAATTAATGATTTGAATTTTGGGGTTTGAAAAAAAGCATCATCTGATATGAACTCCTAGCTTTCTTGATGTCTCACATCATCAAAGAGCTTATCTGAGGCCTCAAATGAAATTATACTTCTTCTCAATGGTAGTTCATACTGGGGTACAATAGGAGCTATAATTTTTATAACCTCATCCTCTTCTTCAATGTCATCTTCAATTGTGATAGGGGTGTCAACTGAAAAGCTAATATCAGGAGTGGGTTGTTGCGATGAGTGACTCAAAGGCATTATGTTTTTGACTTGCCTCCTAGAATGAGCATCTCTCTTCTTTTCAAAAGCTATGAAGGGTATATCTTTAATCAATTCTTCTTTGTGTAAGATCAACTACTCCACTCTTCCCATGGGATCTTGTATTTCATGAAAGGCACCTATGGATAATGGGTCATGGCCTTTCATCCATGATTTTTCCATCACTATCCTATTGTATGCAGTGTTTCTCATTGTTGGTTGATTTTCATTGCAGTTCTTGATGACATTATCTACATAAAAACACATGGTCATATCTTTTTAAATTTTGTGTCATCTTGGCATTATGAATGAACTGTTCAGGATCAAAACTTTGCCTCTTATTTCCTAGTGTTATGTTGTAGTAGTCTATTTTTATACCAACTGAATCATACCCCTTATCAAAAATGATAATGAAATCTCCAAAAAACATAGTGGAAGGCATGCAGGATTTTTTTCCATAACTCTTGAGATGCATATAGTCAAAATAAGCTAGTTGCCTTATTATCACAAGATATACAACTTTGTTTGGAACTATTTTAGGTAGAAGGAATGGTGCAGCCTCAAACCCATATACTCTTATCATAGTACAATCCTCATCCACATACCAATCTCCCCAAATGTGATTCACTTTTTCTATGGGGTTTTTCTCTTTAGTCCTAAGAAATCTCTTTATTTCTGGGGATAAATTATAGTCAAAATGGTGATCAAACATTTTGTATAGGGGCTTCATGAAATATTCTACAAAGGACCTCCCACATTTGCTATCCTAAATTGAGGTCAACATTTGCATAAGTCTAATATTCTAATTATTATCCATGTCTTTGATTCTCAACTCTTCTCCCCACATCCCCATTGCTTGTCCCTCATATAAAATCATATGCATAAGCAAGGATTATTGTCTAAAATTGATTGAATCATTGTTGTTTTTTATAGCAGCAAGTGAAGAATTTATAACCTATGATAAGTATTTTGCATAGTCAAATGACCTAGCATCCTAGATTTGAACATCTTCCACTAGAACCATAGGAGAAATTGCCTTCTTTGCAGGGACATCAATTCCCAAGGCCTGTCCAGCTGAATAATAAGTATATTGATAATATTCCTAAAATAAATCCATAGAAAATGGAGGTCTTTCTTTGCTGGAAAATATTCTTAGTTGATTTCCTATATCATGGGATCTATGCAAGGGTAACTTTCACCTTTTATAACTCGTATCCATGGTACAATTTTCTTCCAAAAGATCCTTGATTCTTAATGGTGTTTTCTTAGAAGTATCTAACTGAAAGACCATGGGAATATAATCTTTAGTGACGAGGATAAACTATGACCCATCACGTGAATGAATTGATCTTGTCTTAGGTATACATCTTGGCCAACACTTTAATTAACTCCACATTGAAAAATACATTTGGTACTACCAGCTTTACCAAATTCATATTCCATGGGTTCAACATAGGCCTATGCCTATATTTCTTTCTGAAATGGTATATGAATAAGTGATACCCTTGCTAAGGAGTCCATACATCTCCTACATTCTTATGTTTATCTTCTGATTTCTTAGCTAAAGGGTTTAGCTGGGCTACTCATCTCTACTTTGGACCAGAGCTAGGACATTGCTCAATTAAATCTTGGTTCAATGGTCTCATCTTAGTTTTCTATCTCTTTGATTTTGGTCTCTCCATTGTTTCTTCCATGCTTTACAACCCTATCTCTACTATAATTCAAGAAAAATTCAATAGAATCTTTAGTTGAGTCCACAATACTTACTTGGACCAATGTCACCTTCTCCAAAACTCCTCACTGTCACTCGATCCCATGTCCTCAATTTTTAGCTCCAACTGATTAAGTTTCTAAGATCTTATGAGTGAGATATATTCAAGATTTGGCACACTTCCACCATCTCTAGTTCATTAATGTCACTTGCGCCAACTTGCTAATCAGTGATAATCATTAATGATAGTTATCTCTTTGAACGCTTCACTAGTCATGTCAACTAAATGAGAAGTAATTTTTGTTGTGTTGAGACTTTAGTCATACTTTCTCTGATACCCTATTCTCTCTTTGGCGTGCTTATGTCATTGTTTCCTTTTTGGAGTTTTGAAGAGACATCTAATTATTTCTTTTCAGCATCATACAGTCTTTCCAAAAAATTTATCTTGGGCTTCACCACTTACATTCTTTCCTTCCTTGTTATCAAAGTTTCAGAGAGGACTTGGAACCATCTCCCTTTGATTTGCCAATGTCCCTTTGAAGCCATCTCTTCTTTGATTATCAAAGTTTCAAAGAGAATTTCACTCATGTTTCCCTGATATGAGCTCCTCTCTTCGATATCTCTTTAGGCCTTATTTTAGATTTTCAAAGAGACATGTTACTACTTCTCTTTGATATCGCATGGTCTCTTCAAAATCATTTCTTTGATGTTATTTTTTCCATGTTCTTTTTCCATTATCGAGGTATTCGAAGAGACTTTCCTTAATGTCTTCTTGATGTAAAATTTTTTCTTTGATGTTTCACTTCCATCTACTTGTCAAAGTTTCGAAGAGACTTTAACACTATTCAATCTAATAATTCATTGTCTCTTTGAAATTGCATCATGTTCATTCTTGCCTTACTTCTGACACTTGTTCATCATTTATTGCATAATAATCATTTATTTCTAAGATATTTTTTTCTATTTCCTAAATGCTAAAATAATTTAGCATCCTTAAAATATCGATATTTCCCTTTACTTTGGTTTATTGAAGAGACAAGATGAATTTTTGCTTTGAAATAACTAGATCTCTTTGGAATATTGCTTTTCAAGTTTTCGAAGAGAATTTAGGATATGTTACTTCGAAGTGTAGTGGTCTTGTTGATGTTTTGTGCTTGGCTTGTTTCATTGAGTTATTGGAGAGACTGTAGTGAAACCCTCCCCTAAATGGCCTTGTTTCACCAAAATGGGTATCTAGTGTTAGACTTAAGGGGGTCAAAGCAATGACTATGGGGAGAGTGATTTTGAATGTAATTTTTTATTGGGACGGATTATGGAGACTATAATTTTAGTATTTTTAAGCTTATTTAGATAAGAATGATGGTTTTGAAGATGGATGTATATGATGTGCAATTGATTGGTCATACTAAGCTGGAAAAAATTGATAAAATTTTGGGGTTGAATTTTGGTTCCAATAGTCTCCACTTTATAGAAAGGGATTCTATGAATCAATAAAGTCAATGGATGCCTAGAGAGATTCCATGAGTACCCAGCTTTAGTGATCTGCTATAATTTGTCATAGAGGATGTTTCTTACCTAAGCAACCATGCACTGATTTGCAAGTTCATGGGGATCCATCTCTTGTTCCTAGTTTTAGAATCTTGGGCCTAGAAAGTTTGGAATCTTGAGGGTGATATGGAGATAAACTTGGTTGCCAACAATTATTTTATTGCTTTGTTTACATGCATGTCAAATCACATTAGGTATTTTAAAGGAAAGCCATATTTTTTCAATCAAGTTGGTCTTTTCATGAAACCCTAACATGTGGGTTTCAATTTGGCTAAGGAGCTTACTACGTGCATTCCCATCTAGGTTTGTCTTCCATGACTCCTATTGGAGTTTCAGAGGAGTGACATCTTGCACATGATCACTCTGCTTCTTGGCAAGCCAATTGGCTTGCCCCAATAGACTTTGGATCAAAAGGTAATTACTTATACCCATGTTTGTGTTGAAATAGATTTAAATAACCCTCTTACAGAATCTTTGTAGTTATGCCTTGGATCTGATTCTTGGGTTCAATAGTTATATTTTGAAACTCTTCATTTATATGTCATTTTTGTCATGAGTATGGGCACTTGCAAAGGAAGTTTCCTCATTTCAATCAGGTGGTAGGAGCAGCTAGCTTGTTTCCTAGCTCAGATCCTAAGATTGATAAAGGGAAGGCTCCTATATCTTCTAATGTGGTGGATAAGGAGGGATTCATCCTAGTCAAGCCTCCCAATAAAGGGAGAGGTCTAAAGTGAAACCTGAAGGATAAAAAATATGATGGGTATTTTAATCAATTTGATGCTTTAGAGGACTTGGCTCAAGAGGAGGGAATTTCAACTAATATTTCCATTAGTATTGGATCTTTGGGAGTGTATTTTTTAAGGGATAAAGGAAGTGACCTTTTGAACTTTCCTTTGGGGGAAGAATAGGTAGTGCATATGGCTATAGATGTGCCATCACAAATTTTAGTTGATCCTCAACTAAGTGGGAATTTGGTCCTACAAGGGGTGGAAACCTTGGATGACTTGGTTCCTTCTCAAATAAGGCAAGCCTTAGATGTTGGTAAGTATAGTGGGACCATGCAGGTTTTGGGTTTGTAGCCAAAGTCTCTTAAAAGGGGGCTTCTGAGGAAAGCTTCTAAGGTGGGGCACAAGGACTTGGAGAAGGTCAAATTGAATAGTGAGAATTTGGTGGAATGAGGGTTAGTGAAGACCATTGACTCCCACTTTTACCACTCTTAGAAATGATTTTTATTTCATGAAATGTGAGGGGTATGAATAGCATCCCTCAACAAAATTCTATTCATGAGATGATTAGTACTCATTTTTTGGATATTATTTTTCTTCAAGAAAGTAAGTTATTTGTGGACTACATGTTGAATCAAGCTCCCTATGTCTATTCTTGTGGTTCGTGTTAGTGTGTTGGGTCCCATGGTAATTTTGGTAGTGTTGCTTGTTTTCGGGATCTAAGGAAGGTTGTTCCTCTTTAGTGAATTTTGAATCATTCTTCCATGTCTGTGATTGCTTCTAGTCTTGATTTGGAGGAGACCTATCTCTTCACTAATGTGTATGCTATTTTTGATCTTATTAGTAGAGCTCAGTTGTGGTCTCATATCAGATATGTTTGGTCTTTGGTTCCCTTGATCCCATAGGTTGTTGTTGGAGACTTTAATGTGGTTTTTTCCTTGAGGGAAAACTTGGTGAGAATTCCAAGCTTGATTCATCTACTAACCTTCTTAGGGATAATATAGAGCTCCAAATTTTAGTTAATGTGAATCCAAGTAATGGTATTTTCACTTGGAATAATAGGAGGTGTGGTGTTAATGTTATTTTTGAGAGGCTTGATAGATTTCTTATCTCTTTCTTTTGGATTGGGGATATTTGGACCACCAGCTTTGAGATTTTTGGATTGGAAAGGATCTAATCATTGGCTAATTAAGCTTTCTATGGTTTTATTTAGAGCTTCCAAGAACCTATCCTTTATGTTCCAATTAATGTGGTTGAGGGACCCCTCTCTTTAATTATTATCTAATGAGTGGTTGGTGGCTTCAAGGGAAGCCTACTCAGGGTAGGGCTATGTACACCTTTGCCAAGATATTGTTCTATGTGAATTATAGAATCAAGAAGTGGAACAAGAAATGCTTTGGCAACCTTCAATTCAACAAATTGTTAGCTAAAGCTGGCCTTAACACTATCACTCACTAGATCCAAGATCATGGCCTAAAAATGATCTTCTTAGGAAGGAGGCTAGAGATATTAAGGAAGTTGAAGAATGGGAGTTTTGAGAGGAGATCTTCTAGAAACAAAAGTCTCAAGTGAATTGGCTTCAAGAAGGGGATCAAAGTACTACCTTTTTTCATAACTATGCTAAAGCTAGAAGGGTTGGAAATATTATTCCCTCACTAGTGTCATCAGAGGGGTTGCATCTATCTTTTCACTAAGGACCCTATCTCTTCTTGTGGTGAGGAGAGACTTATTTGGATTGTATTCCCCCCTTATTTTTTGATGAGATGAATGAGGATATTACGTTCCCTATCTCACTTTTAGAATTGGAAGAGGTTGTGTTCCAAATGAAAAAAGGTAAAGCCCCAAGCCTAGAAAAAATTCCTATTGAATTCTTCTAGGAGTTTTGGGGGATCATCAACTTAGACCTTCTTGAGGTGGTTCAGGAGTCATACAATAATAAGAAAATTTTTTGTGCTTTGAACTCTACTTTCTTGGCTCTTATCCCCAAAAGGGAGGGAGCCAATTGTTTGGATCACTTTAGACATATTTATCTTTGTAATTTGGTGTACAAAATTATTACCAAATTAATTTCTAAGAGATTAAAACCTTGGCTACACTCTTTGATTTTTGAAGAACAAGTTAATTTTGTTGCTGGTAGGAAAATCCTAGATGGGGTTTTGGTTGCTACTAAGGCTATTCACTCTAAGGTGACTTCCAAGGAGAAAGTCATGTTCATTAAACATGATATGGAAAATTCTTTTGATAGGGTCATATGGGCCTTCTTGTATAAATGATGTAGAGCAGGGGCAACAACTAGACAATTGATACCATATTTCACAACAAAGGGATTCATTCCTTTCTCAAAATTCACGGCAATCATATTAGGGTAGACTGCTTCACAAAGGTATACATTTGGTCTTCAAAACAACAAACCATTCAAGGATATACACAACTCACAATCACCAAAAATTACCCTTTAGTCTCTAATCTATCAAACACACTCATACAACCACTTACAATGGATCTCACACATCAATCAATGACCTTTCTTTTAAAAATTTCCCCTTTACCCTAGAAGCCTTCCAAAACTAGTGGTCCAGGCATAACATGCAAGGAAGGCATGACCTTCAAAAGGTAAAGATACTTACATATAAACTTTTTCCCATTTACAAACATACCTCAAAACTAGGGTAGGGTCCTTTGTATTGAATCCTTCAAAAATTGATTGTCCTCTTGTTGTAACTAGGCCTAATTGACACCTAGGTTGTTGGCAACACAAGGGCAGACAACTGAGAGGGGGGGTGAATCTTTTGTCACATAAATTCAAAACTTATTAACCTTTATTCTTAGATCTGATTAATAACCATGAAAACATAAATCAACACATCAGAAACACACATAACACCAATATTTTTTATGTGGAAACCCTGTTAGGGGAAAAACCACAATGGGGGTCAGTCCACAAGATTATACCCTATTAAAAGTATAAAAATAATAAATGGGGAATGTCCATGCATTTAGGAACACTACCTAGAGCTCACTGCTCAATTACAACAAGGCTTACTACCCACAGGAAGACACACTATCTTACAGAAAGATTCAGATTACATCCAAAGGGATTTGAACTGACAAAATAGCATCTACTAATGCTTGATTAGAGTTTCAGTTAAGCACATGAACACATCTTCACTCTTCTTCACTCTTCTTCACTCTTCACACTCTGCTCTACCTTTGAAATATTTAGGAAATTATTCATGCATACCATACCTTCAAATGGTATAAACAATTGCTTATATATATCCGCAACAAGAAATTACATCTCCATGCAAGCTTCAACAAAATAATAAAATGAATACAAACTGTCAGCCTAAAACAATAACAATTATTAATGTGAATCAACCAAGGTTAGCCACAACATAGTGAAGAGCCAAAATAACATCCTTGAACATGAACCACCTTCAAAAATTATTCCTTGAAGATCTAAAACACGCTAACATCACCTTGTCGGCCATGAACATGAAAAACATGAACATGCAAGAGAAAATCACTGATCATGAGCACAACAAACAATGTAGATGTGCAACACAGATAGAGAATGATATAGAAACATCCACAAACATTATGAATCACTAGAGAAGCATCCACAACAACTGAACTTACTGGAATCACATTATCTTCATTCAAGAACACCAACTGAAGTAACAGAAAAATTGTAAGAACACAAATTTTCATAACTCAATCAAATCTTCACGCGGATCTCTAAAACTCAATGTGGATAAAATAAATATTCTCGAAAAGAAACCCTTTAATCCACAACCTCTAATCATCAATGTACTAAAATCACCAACAAACTAAACTTCACTTCACCACTAACAACCTGCAACTTATTTCATTACAATTTTCTCAATATCCTCAACATATACAACTTCTAATGCTTTAATGCTAATAGTGTTGACATCAATGACAACCAAATATCAGCAACACAACCACAACATCCAAAAATATCCCCCTTTGGAATTGATTGCAACACATGATGTGAAAAACATGATCAAAGCAACTGTCTCTTAGCACTTACTCCCCCTTAGGTTCTGACTCTTCTCTTCTGAACTCATGAATCTTCTCCCCAGATAATTTATAGTTTTTCAAATTGTTCTTCTCCCCCTTTGACATCAATGACAAAGATATCTTTTCTTCACACAAGCTCTGAACCACATATCTGAACATCTGACTACTCCCCTTGAGTAGCAGCCACCACAACATCAATCCAGATCAGGATATGAATATGAAATGCATGAACTAATGCAAATAAATGCATCTAAGTTTTGATTAGGAGGGGTAATCACCCCTAACTTCCCTCTGAGATACTCAAAATTATCCTTAGGAAACAACTTGGTAAAGATGTTTGAAATCTATTCCTTAGTAGGCGCATACTCCAATCTGACTTCCTTTTAACTCACCTTCTCTCTCAAAAAGTGAAACTTGATAGATATATGCTTGGTATTTGAATGCAGCACTGGATCCTTAGAAATGTTAATTGCACTTGAAATATCACATAATATAGCAATAGGTTCATCTTACACAACTCTGATATCCTTTAGCATCTGCTTCATCCACAATACTTGAGTACAATTATTAGCAGCAACAATGTATTCTACCTCTATAGTAGATAAAGAAATGGCATTTTGCTTCTTACTTAACCATGAAATTAGCTTCTTTCCCAAGAAAAATGCACCACCACTAGTACTTTTCCTATCATTCACATCTCCTACCCAAACAACATCAGTAAAGGAACTTAAAGTAAGATCATCATATTTAGGATACCATAGACCAAAATTAATTGTTCCCTTCAAGTATCTAAAAATCCTCTTCACAATAGTCACATGAGATTCCTTAGGATCAGCTTGAAATCTTGCAACAATACATACATCATTCATGATATTAGGTCTATTTTGAGTCAAATAAAGTAATCCACCAATCATTGATTTGTATTTGGTTTGATTTTCCTTTGGAGAATCATCATCTTGAGTCAACTTACATCCAGTCACCATAGGTGTACCGACTAGCTTTGAATCTTCCATACCAAAATTTTTAGCAATTCTTTCACATATTTGGACTGAGATATAAAGATCCCTTTATCTAGCTGAGTAATTTGCAATCCCAAAAAGAACTTCATCTCTCCAATCATTGACATCTCAAACTTAATTTGCATCTCATTAGCAAACTTCATGCACAAACCATCATCTCCTCCAAAAATGATATCATCAACAAAGACTTCCACAATCAAATCTTTATCATCATCAATCTTGAAATACATATTACTATCAACAATACCTTTGTTAAATCCAAGCTTCAACAAATACTTGTCCAATCTGGCATACCATGCTCTAGGGGCTTGCTTAAGCCCATACAATTCTTTCTTCAACCGACAAACCATGTCTCCCTAATCATTCAATTCAAATCCATCAGATTGCTCAACATACACTTCTTCTTCCAATTTTCCATTTAGAAATGCTAACTTGACATCCATATGATAAACCTTGTAGTTTTTATAAGAAACATAAGTAAGAAGAAATCTCATAGCTTCAATCCTAGCAATAGGGGCAATAGTTTCTTCAAATTCAATTCATTCCATCTAACAATATCCTTTACACACCAATCTTGATTTGTTTCTATCAACTTCGCCTGGCTCATTTTGTTTGTTTCTAAAGATCCATTTAGTTCCAATTACATTTTTGTCCTTAGGTATAGGAACCAGAATCCATGTATTATTCTTTTCAATTTATTGTAGTTCTTCTTTCATTACTTCAAACCAATGTTCATCTTTGCATGCTTCATTCACACTATTAGGCTTAGTCTTTGAAATCAAACAGTATTCTTTTGCAATCTGTCTCCTAGTCTGAACGCCTTTGTTCTTATCACCTATGATCTAATCTTATAAATGATTTAATATTACATACCTTTGAGTCTTAGGATGTTCTTGAACTTCAAGCTCTTGTGATCTCTCTTTTGTACTTTCACTAGTTTCTCCTTCCTCTTGATCTTCTTGATTCACTAGAATGATTTGAACTTGATTTGCAGTTTGTACTTTCTTTCCTTTATCTATACTATCATTCTAATCATCTAAATCATATCCATAGGTTTTGGATGGTTTAGCTATGTCTTCTTCAACCTTAACATTCGCACTTTCAACAATTTTCCTCAATCTCTTATTGTAACATCAGCATGCCTTTCTTTTAGTAGAATAACCCAAAAAGATTCCATCATCACTTCTAGCATCAAACTTTCCTATATCTTCATCTCTTTTGATAAAGAATCTACTCCCAGATATTTTGAAGTACCTAATAGTAGGCTTGTGACCAAAATATAGCTCAAAAGGAGTCTTACCAATATCACCTTTGATCTGTACCCAGTTGAGAGTGTAAACAACAATACTCACAACTTCTATCCAATAGATATGAGGAACATTTACTTCCAACATCATAGTCTTAGCAACATCTTGAATTGTCTTGTTCTTCCTTTCCATAGCTCCATTTTGTTGAGGGGTTCACAATGCAGATAATTGTCTCTTTATTCCATATTCTTCACAAAAAGAATTAAGCTCACTGGAAGTGAATTCACCACCTCTATCTGATCTTAGACATTTAATCTTCAAACCTGTCCCTGTCTCTACCATAGCCTTAAAATTTTTGAACTTCTCCAGAGCTTCAAATTTCTCCCTTAAGAAAGTAACCCGCATCATTCTTGAGTAATCATTAATAAGAAACATGAAATACCTATATCCTTGTAAACTTTTGACTCTAGAAGGACCACACAAGTCAGTATTCACAAGCTCCAACAATTCATATGAACAATGTTGTTTGCTCTAAAATGAAATTATAGTTTGTTTCCCTAACTGACATTCCTTACATATGGCATTAGTAGGTTTCATCAACTTAGGAAGATCTCTCACAGCCTTAGTAGAACTTATCTTGATAATATTGTCAAAGTTAACATGAAACATTCTCCTATGCCACAACCAACTTTCATCAACTTGAGCAATCAAACAACTTTTACTAGCAACACTCAGGTGAAAGATATTACCTTTTGCTTTTGTACCTAATGCAATCACATTTCCAGAATTCCCCAATATTCTACACTTTCCTTCCTTGAACTGAAGATTGTATCCATTATCTACCATCTTTCTAACACTTAAAAGATTATGCTTCAGACCTTCCACATATAGGACATCATTAGTATTATTCTTACTATGATATCCTAATGTTTGACCTATTCTAAGCAATTAAAATGCAATGGAAAAACATAAAGAAACACCTCAAGATTAGCCTAAGAAATTTTCAAATGCAAAGAGAAAGAGCATAAAATGATGACAAATAGATATACCTCCCCTTTGCAGCTGAAACTCCTTAGTTGGCCCTTGATGTTGATTTGGTTTGTATGCTCCTTGATGGCTCTTGATATGACTAAATGAAAGATTTGACTATGTGCTTGAATGCAAATGCAAATAGATGAAATTGATGGCTAGATGAGTGCACAAAATGGCAGCATTTAGTTGCAAAATAGCTAAGTGTTTTTAAATTCCTTAGAGGATGGGGTATTTATAGAGAAACTTGAATTCTCTAGAGAATTCAATGGTTGAGATTTATCCAACAAGATCAAGATGAAGGGCTATGGTGAGTTGAGGACTCACAAGCCCTCACATTTTGACATGTGGAATGTGAAGTGGATAAAGGTAGGATGATGTGTAGGTGATGTGGAAGGGAGGTACATGATGTGGAGGAAGGACAAGTACCTTCCAAGTACCTTGGGGAGTGAGAAGATTTCCTCAAAAAGGAACTTCTTGTCCCCAAGTGAGTGAAAATGACATTTGAAGAATTTTGGAATTCCTCAAAAATCTCCATGGGAAAAGAGAAAGTGGTTGGAGAAATAAATATGAAGTAAAAATTCACATTCCTAGGAGAATCTAATAGATAAGGGAGGGTCTCCAAAAAGGTGGGAATTGGTCACATGTGCATGAGGTGACAAGTCAAATATTCTAGAAGCCTTGGAAGGATAAAATGTGAATTAAAAATTCACATGGGGAGGAGAGAGACCTAGGATAAATAAAATTGAATTAAAAATTCACATAGGAAAGAGGGTCAATGCCAAGAAAGGAAAATGGAAAGATTGACTAAAAAGTGGTACTAAAAATGGCTAATGACTTTGATTAAGGTTGTGCAAATACTTGATTATGATAATTAAAGGAAGATTAAAGACAAGTGGCAAATGTAGGAGGATGTGACATTAATCCTTAATTAAGAGGGTGCACATCTTAATTATGAATTAATTAAAATAATCCAAATTAGAGATGGGTTATGGAGGATGTGACAAAAAGAGAGAAAAGAAGAATTTTAAATTGGTTTTAATTCAAAAAGATTAAAATGACTAAATTAAATAAAATGGTGTATTTATTTAATTTAGAGAGGAGAAAGGTAGATAAAGTGTTTAATTGTTAAATTAAATACTTTAAGAACCTTATGTGGGAAGTGTAATATTAATTAAATAAATTAATATTGACATAATTGATGAATAGAGAGGTAAATTTGATCATATGGGAGTGATCAAATTTGGGTGTCTACACTTACCATCAAGAGAAATGCATCCTCTACCATGGATTACACCAACTTTTTCATCACCAAATCTTACAACACCACCATCATACTTTTCTAAGCTCACAAACTTACTTTTATCTCATGTCATGTGATGAGAGCATCCACTATCAATCACCCATTCATCTTTCTCTTCAACTCGAGCAGCTAGGGCTTTCTCCACATTTGTACAACTAGCAGATTCAGTAGACACTAGATTATTTTCCTTAATAGCAATAAATACCCATTCATCCTCACTTCCATTCCCTTTAGTAGATTCATCATCTATCACTCCTTCATCAACAACATAATAGCATTTTCTTTGAAATCTAGGCTTGTTAGCTTTTGGCTTAGGAACTCTTTCCGGACATTTTGATGCAAAATGACCTATCTTATTGCAGCGAAAACATTTAATAGGAAACTTACCTTTATACTTACCTTTTCCTTTGGCTTCTCTTCTGACAATAAGTGCTTCAAGATCATCCATTTCTCTCTCTTCTTCTTCAATCTGTCTCATTTCTTCCTCATACTTGAATACCTTTCTAGAAGAACTTTTACCCAAATCATATATTTGTTTATCTCTTCCAGAAGTAGTAGCCTTGAATGTAGATTCTACCTTAGGAAGGGCATCACCAAATTCACTCAACTCAAAAGAAGTAAGCTTACCAATCAACATATCTCTAGTAACATTTGTTACAGTTTGGAGTTCTTCAATAGCAGTAGCTTTGACTTTGTATGCAACAGGAAAGGATCTAAGCACTTTAGCAACAATCTCTAATTCCTCCAACCATCCACCAACACATCTGATACCACACACACGTCCATTCACTCTTTGCATGAAAGTAGTAATATTCTCATCATCACCCATTTGCAAAATTTCATATTTCCCTTTCATACTTTGTAGCTTAGCAATCTTCACATTAGCACCACCTTCATACAAAGTTTCCAATTTTTTCTAGTTCTCATAAGAAGTATTCAAATCCATCACATTAGTCATTTCAAAATCAATCAAAGCACTCAACAATTCCTCCTTAGCCCTAATATTGTATTTAGAATCCCTAATCTTAGTAGTAGTAGTAGGACTATTCTGTGGAATAATATACCTATTACTTGTAATGATCTAGTAGGGTTCACCAATGCATCTCAGATGACACTCCATTCGAGTCTTCCATAGGGAATAATTTGTTCAATCAAATCTCATACTATCTTTCTTATAAGTTGCCATCGTAGATCACCTCAAGTTGTTAAACTTTTTCCAAGGAACCTGCTATGATACCAATTGTTGGCAACTCAAGGGAAGACAACTGAGAGGGGGGGTTGAATCAGTTGTCACATAAATTCAAAACTTATTAACCTTATTAACCTTTATTCTCAAATCTGATTAATAACCAAGAAAGAATAAATCATCAACACATCAGAAACACACATAACACTAAAATTTTTTACATGGAAACCCTGTTACGGGAAAAACCACGGTGGAGGTCAGTCCACAAGATTATACCCTATTAAAAGTATAAAAATAATAAATGGGGAACACACATGCATTTAGGCACACTTCCTAGAGCTCGCTACTCAATTACAACAAGGATTACTACCCAAAGGAAGACACATTGTCTTACAAAAATATTCAGATTACATCTGCAGGGATTTAAACTAACAAAATAGCATCTGCTAATGCCTAATTACAGTTCTGGTTAAGTACATGAACACATATTCACTCTTCTTCACTCTTCTTCACACTCTTCTCTACCTTCAAAAGATTTAGGACATTATTCATGCACACCATACCTTCAAATGGTATAAATAATTGCTTATATATATCTACAACAAGAAATTACATCTCCATGTCAGCTTCAACAAAATCATAAAATGAATATAAACTGTCGGCCCAAAACAATAACAATTATTAATGTGAATCAACCAAGGTCAGCCACAACATAGTGAAGACCCAAAATAACATCCTCAAACGTGAACCACCTTAAAAAATTATTCCTTGAAGATCCACAACACACTACCATCACCTTTTCAGCCATGAACATGAAAAATATGAACACGCAAGACAAAATCATTGATCGCAAGCATAACAAACAATGCGGACATGCAACACAGATAGAGCATGATCTAGAAACATCCACAAACATCATGAATCTCCAGAGAAGCATCTGCAACAATTGAACTTACTAGAATCACATTATCTTCATTCAGGAACACCAATTGAAGTAACAAAAAAACTATCAGAACACAAATCTTCATAACTTGATCAAATCTTCACGTGGATCTCTAAAACTCAATGTGGATAAACTAGATATACTCGAAAAGAAACCCTTTAATCCACAACCTCTTATCATCAATGTACTGAACTCACAAATAGACTAAACTTCACTTCACCACTGACAACCTACAACTTATTTCATTACAATTTTCTCAATATCCTCAACATATATAGCTTCTAATGCATTAATTCTAATAGTGTTGACATCAATGACAACCACATATCAACAACACAATCACAACATCCAACATAGGCATGCAACAGATGGGATAAAGGCTTCAATATCTCTCAACTCTTGTTCCAAAACCTTAGAAATTTCATATGAGGTCTCAAATACTTGATCTAGTCACAAGTATCATCCTCCAATACTCTTGTAAACAATTTCTTCAATTTACTAGGGTTCTAGGGCCTGCTACATGAAGATTTAGACTGTAGCAGCAACTCCACATGTGCCCAATCAACTCCCCTATCTCTTCAACTTTAGGGTATCAAATTTCACATTAATACAGGCCATTCCACCAAGTTTGAGGCCTTTTCACTAGTGGAATGGCATTCTATGCATTTATTTTAGTCACTGGTTACCATACCTAAGGTTTAGACCAGTCTACAGAAAAAGGAACACAACTTGCTTTAAATTTAATGAAGTCACAAGCAAGTAGTGGAAAAAGAAACCAAATTCAGTATTACCACCATCCACAATTGGTCTGAGGTCACCACAGTATTGTATTGATCCATACAACACTGAAGAACAACAAAGAATGTTAGGAAAATATAGAAAAATAGAATTTTTTTATTGCTTTCTCTTCAAAACTTCATCAATCAAACTTCCTTAGACAAAAAAATTCCTTTTACACACCTTACAACATGTTTCCCAATTTTTCATAACTGTATTTCAACTTCCAGTGATTCATCTTCCAATTTGAAAACAAAATGCAAAGTTGTTTTTACAACATTGTGCATCTTTGACAAGTTTTTGCAACTAGACACTAACTTACCCCTAATGACTCAAATTAGACTCAACCAAACATTAAATGGTCTTCTTAGACCTTATTACACAAAAAACACCAAAACAAAACAAAAAATCAACTTTTGTGACCCCTTGAAGGCATGAAGACCTATGGTGCCCTTGCACCATACTCTCAGGGAAGAAAAGATTCAAGTTTCACTTGAATGGAGGGTAGCAAAATGAGAACCATGTTTGAAATCTCTTGCCTCATGTCTTTAAATATTTGCACATTGTCTTCTTTGGAATAGCTCCATGCTTGCTTCATCTTCACTTGAGGTTTCTTGAACACTTGGCAAAGGTAGTTGAACTTGTCAATATAAGCATATCCCATGTCTACACCTTTACCTTGTAATTGATCCCTTTTTCCTTGATGGATGTAGTATATTCTAATAGTACCTTGTTCCCCTTCAATGGCTTGTTTTATTTTCACCTTAGGTTTCTTGTCTATCAAGTTTTCAATCTCATCAAGAGCACTTTTTCTTCTCTTTGTCTCTAACCACCATGTCATTAAGCTTGGGTTCTTGATCAATGTTACTTCTCTCTTCTAAAAAAATGAATCATAACTAACCTTGGTACCGTCAACCTTACACTCACTAACATCTACAACTATCTTTTGCTGCTCCACTTATATTAGAATTTTTTCTAACTATCTATCTTCAATATACTACTTAGTTTTATCATTATGCTGCTCTAGAATTCCTTTTCCCCTCAAGCATTACTTGCTCAACTATACAATCTCTTTCCCAACAATCCTCTTTCCTGTAGCATCCAAATTACTTTCATTTACAACCTCCAAAACAAGTGCATCATTTGTGTTGACACCATCCCTTTCTTTATAATCATCACATTCTTCATTTTTTTTGCCATAGGCTGTTGTGTGTGATAGAACAACCCCTAGTACAAAAGCCATATAGTGATTATCATCTCTCCTTGGAAGCAAAAAGTTAGAAAGTTCATTCACCACCATGTCTACATGATCCTTCAATGCATCCTGAACTTCCCAAGGAAACTCTTCAATGCTTGTTGATGTTAAAATACTCCTATGCTTACTCACCATTGTATTATCTACCTATTCCTTTGTCATTGGATTCAAAAACTTCTTTGTACCTATTGACATCACTCTAGACTCCACTTGTGGGTTTTGGATTTCATCTTTCAATGGTGTAAGGGTGTAGGAAACTCCATCCTTTTTTATAACATATGTGTCTTTTATGCCATCATATTTGGCACTCCTATCATACAACCAAGGCCTTCCCAAAAGAAAATGAAACATATTGATTGGTATTTGTAGACATCCAAATTTGACCACTTCCATATGGTCAAAGACATCTACTTTATTCATCTATTTCATTGATATTAATTAAATGATTTATTTAATTAATGTTTCACCTTTTTCCTAAGGTTCCTAAAGTATTTAGTTTAATAATTAAATACTTTATCTTTCATCCCTTCCTCTCTAAATTAAATAAATACATCAATTTATTTAATTTAGTCATTTAGCCTTTTGAATATAAATCAATTTCAAATTCCATCTCTTCTCTCTCCTTGTCACATCCTCCATAATCCTCTTCTAATTTGGATTAGCTTAATTAATCCATGATTAGGAGTGCACACCTTTAATCAAGATTAATGTCACATCCTCCATATTTTTCCACTTGCCTCTAATCCTTCATTAGTCTTCTTAATCAATTGTTTGCACAACCTTAATATAATCCTCGTGCCATTTCTGGTATGTCCTCCAAGTCAACCTATCATAAGTACTTTCTTTATTTGGCTTTGACCTCTTCCCCATGTCAATTAAAAATTCATATTTATTCCTCCAATGCTCCCCTCTTCCCCATGAATGTTGTTGGGAAATTCTAAATCCCCTCATAAGTCACATCACTCACATGGGGACAAGGACCTCCTTTATGAGGACCTTGTCTTATCCCCAAGGTACTTCCAATCATGTGAATTTAAAATTCATATCTATTATTCCAACATTTCTCCCTTCCCCATGATGATGAGTGAGGAATTTTTAAATTTCTCACATGTCATCATCCTTCCCACATGGGGAAAAAAACTTCCTTTTTGATGAAATCTTTCCCTAATCCCAAGGTACTTGCAAGTACCTCCACCTCACATGTCCTTTTCTCCATCTCATTTCTACATGGCAAGATGTGAGGGCTTGTGAGTCCTCAACTCACCACAACCCTCCATCTTGTCCATGTTGGCTAAATCCTAGCCATTCAATTCTCTAGAGACTTCCCTAAAATAGAGGATTTTGTCTCATTTTTCTCATAACACACATTCAAGCAATCTAGAATTATATTCTCAAGCTCAAGCATTCAAACACTTGCATACAAGAATTTTTCATCCTCCATTGTTGCATTTTCAAGCTTTCATTGCATTCATCTCATACATTTAGCCAAACATCCACATCCACTATTGCATTCTCCATCTAATTTAGATCATTTTGCATATCATTTTAACTCATTTTCCATCAAGGAGCACACATCTAATCTACATGAAAGTGCCAACCAAAGGATCAACTTGGCTAAGGTATATATATATTTTTATATTTCTTTTGTTCAAGTTCAACTAGGCTTATCTTGAGGCGGTGTTTTGTGTATTTCTCCTTTTTCATTTTCTATTTTTTTATATCATTTAGGGTAGGAAATCACACTGCACATAGTATTATATCACACCAAACTCTATCCTTGTATCCCCCAATGTGAAATTCAACCCAAATTTGTTCATTTACAACTACTTGCTAACCTTTGTTAAGAAAAGTGACTTTATATGGAGTGGTATGAGGGATTCTTTTCAACTTAATATTTTCAACCATGTCAACTAAAACAAAATTATCTATACTACTAGAATCAATCACTACTTTGCAACATTTACCTAGGAACTTACATGTAGTTATCAAAGAGACTTACTATGTGGTGGCTCTTTCTCCAATGGTCCTTTGATTAGAGTTCTTCTCACCATGAGAGACCCACCAAATTCTGGATTAGCATTGTTTGATGGAGATTTCACACTTTCATTGTCCTCTTCTTGTGCAAAATAAATTCTTCTTTCTCCTCCAAATGAAGTAGTGGACTGATTTTCAATGCATTGCCATGCTTGATGGCCTTAAATTTTTTTGCATGCATAACATTTCCCTATAAATCCACTTGAACCTCCTCTTTTTCTTCCAAATCTACCCCTTGAATCTGATCTACCTCCACCAAATACACCTCTTGAATCATAAGTTTTTTCTTGAACTCTACTTGCCTCTCCTTGACTCTCATGTGACTGTCTTGAATCATAAAATGCCCCTCTTCCTCTAGGATTCCTTCCTCTACCCCTACTTAGCTTGTATTTCCTTCTCCTCTATTTATCTTTAGCCTTGATGGCCAATTGGTAACACTCATCTACCATTATTGGATTGGTGAGGCTCAACTCATCTTGAAGGTTGTATCTAAACCCATTGAGGTATCTTGCCACTTTTTCCTCATCTTCTACATGACCTACCCTTATGCTTAATTTGTAGAACTCCTCAGGATAGGCACTCACATCCATCTCTTTTTGCTTGAGGTTTTGAAGCCTTTTGAATAACTAAATGTTATAGTCACTTGGTAGGAATTTTCCCTTGAGTTTAGCCACCATCCTATCCAAAGATGTTATTTTATACTTTCCCTTCTTTCTCCTTTCACTTTGTACATAATCCCACCAAAGCAAGGCATGGCCCTTCAAATTTCTCTTTTCCAACTTCACCCTTTTCTCCTCTGACACATCTTCATAATAAAAGTAGTTATCCAATGCTCCTATCCAATCTAGGAGTTGTTCACTATCCAAATTTTCTCCATACATGGGTAAATCCATCTTGATCTTAGGACCTTCTCCCTTCACTACTTTCAACAACTTTACCATATTCAATTCATCATGATCCATCTCTTCCTCAAAACCCTTGGGAACTCTCCTCTTCCCTTTCTTCTTCTTCTTCTTCTTCTTATTCTTCTTATTTACTCAGGTCTCTTGTGACCATTCCTTTTTTTTGACTTGTTTCAACAACAACAAGCCTGGCTTGAAGGGATTCTTGAATATCCTTCATTTTCTTCATCTCTCTTGCATGCTTCTCCTTTATTTCATTTATCTCTCTAGCTTGCAGATTCCCTTTTGGAGGCATCTTGTTTCTTCTTCTCTTCAAAATTTGATGCAGAGCAGGGGAAACAACTATACAATTGATACCATATTTCACATCAAATGGATTCATTCCTTTCTCAAAATTCAAGGCAATCATATTAGGGAAGACTTCTTCACAAAGGTATACATTTGGTCATTAAAACAAAAAACCATTCAAGGATATACACAACTCAATCACTCGCAAGGACCCTTTGGTCTCTAATCTATTAAACACACTCAAACAACCACTTACAGTGGCTCTCACACATCAATCAATGACATTTCTTTTACAAACTACCCCTTTACCCTAGTAGCCTTTCAAAACTAGTGTTTCATACATAACTTGCAGGGAAGGCATAACTTTCAAAAGGTAAAGACACTTATAGATATTCATTTTCCCATTTGTAAACATACCTCAAAACTAGGGCAGGGTCCTTTGTATGTAATCCTTAAAAAATTGACTATCCTTTTGTTGTAACTAAGCCTAATTGACACCTAGGCATGCACCAGATGGTTTCAAGGCTTCAAAATCTCTCAACTCTTGTTCCAACACCTTATACATGTCATATGGGGTCTCAAATACCTAATCCAATCACAAGGATCATCCTCCAATACTCTTGCAAACAATTTCTTCAATTCACTAGGGTTCTAGGGCCTGCTACATGAAGATTTAAATTGTAGTAGTAACTCCACATGTGCCAAATCAACTCCCTTGTCTCTACAACTTTATGGAATCAAATTCATGCTAACACAGGCTATTCTATTGAGTTTGAGGCCTTTTCACAGGTGGAATGGAATTCTATGCATTTATTTTAGTCACTGGTTACCTAATGTGAGTAGGGAGGCTTTCAACAAACTATCACAATTCAAGGCTTTTAAAATAACTTTGCAACTCTCAAAAGTTGATCCCAACAACTCTTAACACTTCACCTAGTTTCCCTTGTAGGTTTGCAATAGTGGTTATTTGACCTTTCCTTTCCAAAAACTCACTCAAACCACTAACCAAATGTATTTTCAGACACCCTTTATGCCAGTATGAAACATATTTCAGAAATAGTATAGGTCACTTTAGACCATCATTCCCAAAAACAAGTTTCTACACTGTCCTAGACCTCAAATAGGTCAATTTTACAAAGAAAGTACACTCAAAAATTCCTTCCAACCCAAAAAACCTATGGGAAATCAATTATTAGGTTACAAAACCTCCAAATCCAACACTCTTTGTCAAAGGAACACTTTCCTAAACATTGAACACCCAAACCCTCATTTACACCCTTTTCCAAGAGGGTTTATTGAATCTAAGCCTTCCCACACTTATTTTACTCAACCAAAACCTCAAAAATCCCCTATTAGGTCTACACATGCTCAAAATACCATCCAAAACTGTTGGCCCCAATGATTTCTGCTTTTCCCTTCACTAACCATCAATTTTCACTCAAAACATGCAATTTTAACATCTAGGGCATCATGCCCAAACACACAATTTTCCTCCCTGCTCCAAAACTAAACGCCTACACCTAATTCCACCCTAATAGTCTCATTCCACTAAGCCATAGTGTACATAATAGGTGGAATGAGTCAAAAATACATTTTAAGTCTTCAAAACCCTTGAAATTTGAAGTTTAGACCCACCTATAGAAAATGTGAGATTAAAGCCTTATTACCTTATGAAATCACGCCACACTGGATTCAAATTGAATATAACACGTCTTCACCAAATTCCAAGACTTTTAAAGCTATATCCTACTGCATAGACCCATACAAACCTGAGAAACAATAAATTTACTATAAAAACACATAATTTTATGGAAAACAAGGCTCTTAATTGAGTTTTCTTTCACAAAATCATCAACATCAACCTTTCTTTGAGGTTTACAATGATATTTAAGAACTTTACCACCAACCTTAACTATTCAAAACTGACTCCTAACCTACTTGACTGTTGGCCTTCTATAAAAGTTGCAATTTTGCATTTTTGTTTGACAACTTTTACATTTTTTGCACTTTTTACATGATAAACACCAAACTGACCCAAATAGACTTAAAACCTTACAATATGGCCTATTATGGCCTTATTTAGTTGAAAAAACACAAAAAAACCTATCTAAGACCCTACTAACTCATATTATAAAAATGATGCCCATGGTGCTCTACACCATACAACAGGCTAGAAAAAGATTCCAAGTGTCTTGGAATTTGAATGATAACTTGTCCACCTCTAAAATCTTCATTACTTTGACCTACAAAAAATATTTTTCTTGATGCTCCTTTAACTGGTAAACTTTCCCATTGACTCTTGAACTTGTTGCTACTTGTGTGTTGCTCCACTTCTGCAAAACAATTTGATGCACATGCTCTGAGCTTCTTCTCTTATGTTATTGATGCTAGATTGACCTTTCTATCTACCAACTTACCACTTCCAACACTGCCCTTGACTTTCCAATGCTTCCCTCTTATTACATGTTCAAACTCATCCAACTGTCTTGTCCAAAAACCTTCAATTCCTGCACCTTTTGTTTTTATTTCTACATTCAGACCCTCTGCCCTTAGGATCTCAACATTATCAGATATATTTACCACTAACTTAACAGTATTTATTTGTCCCTTAACCAATTTTACAATCATAGGAAAAACTACTATCCCTACCATGATATTGTCTTGCAACATTACTCTTCCACAAGCAATCCATCCTTTACCTTTTTTGTATCAAACTTGGACACCAATCTATCATCTTCCTTTCTTTTCATCATTGGATCACACTTCCAATCTATTGCCTTAGCACCTTTAAGCCTTAGAGTGGTTGCAACCTCTTTGTTTCTCTCTTCCTCAAGTTTCATGAACTCCTTCTTACCTATCATGACTACTCTTGTTGTCTTGGCCTTTGCTTCATCATTCTCTTGCAATGGTGTTAGAATGAAAGTATTCCCATCCTTTTCAATGGTGTAAGTATTAGCTTTTCCATCATAAAGTGAGTGTCTATCAAATTTCCATGGCCTTCCAAGTAGAAAATGGCAACTCATTGGAAAAACATCACAAAGAACCTTGTATCTATATCCACCAATTTGAAACTCAACTACAACTTGTTCACTAACTAGAATGGACTGATCATCACTTACCCAAGATGCTTTATATGGTGCTTCATGAGGAATTATTTCTAACTTCAACTTATCAACGATTTCACTTGACACCATGTTATCTATAGAACCTAAATCTATGACTACCTTGCATACCTTTCCTTTTCATTTGCATTTGGTTCTGAACAATTTTCTTCTTTGAGCCATCTCTTTCTCCTTGGATGCTTGAAGTATTTTTCTTCTCACCATCAAACTTTCCCCAACTTTTGGAACAATAGCTAGATTTGGAGAATTTGTACTTTCAGATTAATCTTCTTGTACTATTTGAGCCCTTCTTTCACTTCTTCTCTCACCACCACTTGATGTAGAAACTTTCTTTTTAGGGCACTCATATGCTAGATGACCAAACTCATTACAATTGTAACATCTACCAAAAAATGTGCTTGTACTTCTACCTCCTCCAAATCTACCTCTAAAGCCTCTGAATCCACCTCTATGATCAGAAAACTATCCTTGTTCTTTATGTGCATCTCCTTGGATTTCATTGGATTGTCTTGAAGTAGAATATGATCCCCTTCCTCTTGATGTGTTGCCTCTACCTCTATTTGTATTTTATTGCCTTCTTTTCACTTTTTGTTCTGCCTTATAGCCATTTGGTAGCATTCTTCAATTTTCCTTGGATTGTGCAAACTCAATTCATCCTAGATGTTAAATCTTAGTCCACTAAGATACTTAGCCACCTTTTCTACATCATCAACCATATGACGTGCTCTTATTCTCAACTTATAAAACTCATTAGTATAAGTTTTCACATCCATTTCCCTTTGTTTCAAATCTTGAACCTTTTTAGATATTTGAATTGCATAATCACTTGGAAAAAACTTACCTTTTAATTACCATTCTATCCCATAAAATTATTTGACTTACCTTTTCTTCTCCTTTCAGCTTGTTCATAATCCCACCATACAAATGCATGCCCCTTCAATTTGGTTTTTTCTATCTTCACCTTTTCTTCATCAGGTACATCCTCGCATTCAAAGTAGTTATCCAATGCTACAATCCAATCTAACAATGCTTCATCATCAAGATTACCATCATCATCAAGATTACCATCATACATAGGAAAATCAACTTTTACTTTGTGTTTGTTTCCTTTTACTATCTTCATTAGCCTTGCCATCTTTTTCTCTTCAAGATCCAACTCTTCTTCCACATCTTCATATTCTTCATCTTCAGTGTCACTTTCATCACCAAGAACCATACCTCTCTTCTGGTCTATTTGAACACTTTCCTACCTTACAACCAACTTGTTTTGTAGTTCCTCTAACTTTCTAATCTCTCTCTTAGTCTTCTCTTCTATCTCTTGCATCTTTCTAGCCATGTTATTACCCTTGGGAGGCATCTTGACTCTTCAACTTCTACCTTTCACTGCTTCAACCTGCAACACTTCAAATCAATAGATCACAAACCTATTCTCTAATACCAAATTATGTAGATTAGGGATGAATTCAACAAACTATCACAATTCAAGGCTTTTAAAACAACTTTACAGCTCTTCAACACTTCACCTAGTTTCCCTTGTAAGTTTGCAACAATGGTTATTTGACCTTTCCTTTCCAAAAACTCACTGAACCCACTAACCAAATGTATTTTTAGACATCCTTTATGCCAATATGAAACATATCTCAGAAATAGTATAGGCCACTTTGGACCATCATTCCCAAAACCAAGTTTCTATGTTGTCCTAGACCTCAAATAGGTCAATTTTACAAAGCAAGTATAGTCAAAACTTCCTTTCGATCCCAAAAACCTATGGGAAATCAATTATTAGGTTACAAAACCTCCAAATCCAACACTCTTTTTCAAAGGAACACTTTCCTAAACATTGAACACCCAAACCCTAATTTACACCCTTTTCCAAGAGGGCTTATTGAAAGTAATCCTTCCTACATTTATTGTACTCAACCAACACCTCAAACATCCCTATTATGTCTTCACATGCTCAAAAGATCATCCAAAACTACTTCCTCCAAGGATTTCTTCCTTTTCCCTTCACTAACCATCAATTTTCACTCAAAACATGCAATTTTAACATCTAGGGCATCATGCCCAAACCCACAATTTTCCTCCCCTACTCCAAAAATCAACACCTATACCTAATTCCACCATGATAGACTCATTCCACCAAGCCACAATGTACACAATAGGTGGAATGAGTCAAAAATAGATTTTAAGTCTTCAAAACCCTTGAAATTTGAAGTTCAGACCCACCTATAGAAAATATGAGATTAAATCCTTATTATCTTATTAAATCACACCACACTAGATTCAAATTGAAGCTAACATAGATATTCACCAAATTACAAGACTTTTAAAGCTATATCCTACTATACAGACTCATACAGACCTAAGAAACAACAAATTTACTATCAAAACAAATAATTTTATGGAAGACAAGGATCTTAATTGAGTTTTCTTTCACAAAATCATCAACATCAACCTTGCTTCGAGGTTTACAATGATATTTAAGCACTTTCCCAACAACCTCAACTATTCAAAACTGACTCCTAACCTACTTGACCATTAGCCTTCTACAAAAGTTGCAATTTTGCATTTTTGTTTGGCAACTTTTACATTTTTTGCACTTTTTGCATGATAAACACCAAACTCACCCAAATAGACTTAAAACCTTACAAGATTTCCTATTGTGGCCTTATTTAGTTGAAAAAACACAAACACGCCTATCTAAGACCCTACTAACTCATGTTGTAAAAACGATGCCCATGGTGCTCTACACCATTACCTTACCTAGGGTTTAGACCAATCTATAGAAAAAGGAACACAAATTGCTTGAAATGTAATGAATCACATGTAACCGGTGGAAAAAGAAAGTAAATTCAGTATACCATCATGCACAATTGGTTTGAGGTCACCATAGGATCATACAAATCCGTACAACACTAAAGAACAACAAAGAACTTTAGGAAAATGCATAAAAACAAAGTTTTTTTTATTGATTTCTCTTCAAAACTTCATCAATCAAACTTCCTTCGACCACAAAAATCCTTTTACACACCTTCTAACATGTTTCTAAATAGTTCATTACCATATTTAAACTTCCAATGGTTCATCTTCCAATTTGACAACAAAATGCAAAGTTGCTTTTACAACATTGTGCAACTTTGACAAGTTTTTGCAACTACACACTTACCCCTAATGACTCAAATTAGACTCAACCAAACATGAAATTGTCTTCTTAGACCTTATTACATTAAAAACACACCAAAAAAAAAAAATATCAAATTTTGTGACCCCTTCAAGGCATGAAGTCCTATGGTGCCCATGCACCATACTCCTAGGGAAGAAAAGATTCAAGTTCCACTTGAATGGAGGGTAGCAACTTGAGAACCATGTTTGAAATCACTTGCCTAATGTCTTTAAATATCTACACATTATATTCTTTGGAACAGTTCCATGCTTGCTTTATCTTCACTTGAGGTTTCTTGAACACTTGGAAAAGGTAATTGAACTTTCCAATATAACCCTATCCTCCTTCTGCACCTTTACCTTGTAATTGATCCCTTTTTCCTTGATGGATGTCATGTATGCCAATAGTACCTTTTTCCCCTTCAATGGATTGTTTCATTTTCACCTTAGGTTTCTTGTCTCTCAAGTTTGCAATCTCATCAAGAGCACTTTGTCTTCTCTCTTTTTCTCTAACATTCATGTCATCAAGCTAGGGTTCTTGATCAGTGTTATAATCCTCTTCTAAAAAAAATGAATCATAACTAACCTTGGTACCTTCAGCCTTACACTCACTAACATCTAGAACTCTCTTTTCCTGGTCCACTTGTAGTGGAGTCTTGTCTAACTATCCATCTTCCATTTGCAACTCAGTTTGATCATTATGCTACTCCAGACTTTCTTTTCCCCTCAAGCAATGATTGCTCAACTCTGCAATCTCTTTCCCAACAATCCTCTTTCCTGTAGCATCCAAATTCCTTTCATTTACAACCTCCTAAATAAGTGCATCATTTTTGTTGACACCATCCCTTTCTTTACACACATCACATTATTCATTTTTTTTCATAGGCTACTATGTATGACAGACCATAACCTAGTACACAAGCCATATAGTGATTAGCATCTCTCCTTGGAAGAAAAAAGTTAGAAATTTCATTCACCACCATGTCTACATGATCCATCAATGCATCGTGAACTTCCCAAGGAAAATCTTCAATGATTTTTGATGTTAGAACATTCCTAGGCTTACTCGCCATTGTATTATCTACCTCTTCCTCTATCATTGGCTTCAAAAACTCCTTTGTACCCATTGACATCATTCTAGACTCCACTTGTGGGTTTTGGCTTTAATCTTTCAATGGTGTAAGGTTGTAGGAAGCTCCATCTTTTTCTATAACATATGTGTTTGTTTTTTCCATCATATTTGACACTCATATCATACTACCAAGGCCTTCACAAAAGAAAATTACACACTTCCATTGGTATTATATCACACAAAACTCTATCCTTATATACCCCTATGTGAAAATTAACCCAAATTTGTTCATTTACAAGTACTTGTTGACCCTTGTTAAGCCAAGAGACTATATATGGAGTGGCATGAGGGATTATTTTCAACTTAAGCTTTTCAATCATCTCAACTGAAACCAAATTATATGTACTACTGGAATCAATCACTACTTTGCAACATTTACCTACGCACTTACATATAGTTCTGAAAAGAGACTTCCTTTGTGGTGGCTCTTTCTCCATTGGTCATTTGATTAGATTTCTCACCATGAGAGACTCACCAATTTCTAGATTAGCATTGTTTGATGGAGAGTTCATACTTGCATTGTCCTTTGCTTGTGTAAAATGAACTCTTCTTTCTCCTCCAAATGAAGTAGTGGAATGATTTTTAGTGCATTGACATGCTTGATGACCTACAATTTTTTTTCATGCATAACATTTCCCTATAAATCCACTTGAAAATCCTCTTTTTCTTCCAAATCTACCCCTTGAATCTGATCTGCCTCCTCTAAATCCACCTCTTGAATTAGAAGTTTGTTCTTGAACTCTACTTGCCTCTCCTTGACTATCATGTGACTATCTTAAATCAATAAATTCCCCTCTTCTTCTAGGATTCTTTCCTCTACCCCTACTTTTCTTTTCTTTCCTTCTCTTCAATTTATCTTTAGCCTTGATGGACAATTGGTAACACTCCTCCACCATTCTTGGATTGGTGAGGCTCAACTCATCTTGAAGGTTGTATCTCAACCCATTGAGGTATCTTACCACTTTTTCCTCATCATCTTCTACATGACCTAACCTTATGCTCAATTTGTAGAACTTCTTAGTATAGGAACTCACATTCATCTCTTTTTTCTTGAGGTTTTCAAGCCTTTTGAAAAATTGAATGTTATAGTCACTTGGTAGGAATCTTTCCTTGAGTTTAGCCACCATCCTATCCCAAGAGGCAATTTTAGACTTTCCATTCTTTCTCCTTTCACTTTGTACATAATCCCACCAAAGCAAGGCATAGACCTTTAACTTTGTTTTGGCCAACATCACCATTTTCTCCTATGGCACATCTTCATAATCAAAGTAGTTATCCAATGCTCCTTTCTAATCTAGGAGTTCTTCACTATCCAACTTTCCTCCATAAATTGGTAAATCCATCTTGATCTTAGGACCTTCTCTCTTCACTTCCTTCAATAGCTTTACCATCTTCAATTCATTAGGATCCATCTCTTCCTTGGACCCTTGGGAACTTTCCTCTTCCATTTCTTCTTCTTCTTCTCAATCACTCAAGTCTCCTATCACCATTCCTCTTTTCTAACTTTTTTCAATAGTAGCAAGCCTATCTTGAAGGGATTATTAAATCTCCTTCATTTTTCTCATCTCTCTTGCATGCTTCTCCTTTATTTCATTTACCTCTCTAGCCGGTGCATTCCCTTTTGGAGGCATCTTGTTTTTTCTTCTCTTCAACCTTTTCCCCCTTCAGATCAAACCTACACTTTGATACCAATTTTGTGTAGAGCAGTGGCAACAACTAGACTATTTATACCATATTTCACAACAAATGGATTCATTTCATTCTCAAAATTCAAGAAAATCATATTAGGGAAGACTTCTTCACAAAGGTAGACATTTGGTCTTCAAAACAACAAACCATTCAAGGGTATACACAACTCACAATCACCCACAAGGACCCTTTGGTCTCTAATCTATCAAACACACTTATAAAACCACTTACAATGGCTCTCATACATCAATTAATGACCTTTCTTTTACAAACTACCCCTTTACCCTAGTATCCTTTCAAAACTAGTGTTTTAGAGATAACTTGAAGGGAATGCATGAACTTAAAAAGGTAAAGACACTTATAGATACCCTTTTTCCCATTTAAAAACATACCTCAAAACTAGGGAAAGGTCCTTTGTATGGAATCCTTCAAAAATTCACTATCCTCTTATTGTAACTAGGCCTAATTAACACTTAGGCATGCACCAGATGAGTTCAAGGCTTCAAGATCTCTGAACTCTTATTCCAACACCCCAAAAATGTCATATGGGGTCTCAGATACTTGATCCAATCACAAGGATCATCCTCCAATACTCATGCAAACAATTTCTTCAATTCACTAGGGTTTTAGGGCCTGCTACATGAAGATCTAGACTGTAGCAGCAACTCCACACATTCCCAATCAACTCCCCTATCTCTGCAACTTTAGGGAATCAAAGTTCATGTTAAAATAGGCCATTCCACTGAGTTTGAGGCATTTTCACCAATGGAATGACATTCTATGCATTTATTTCAATCACTGGTTACCCTACCTAGGGTTTAGACCAGTCTACAAAAAAGAAACACAACTTGCTTGAAATGTAATGAAATCACATGCAATTGGTGGAAAAAGAAAGTAGATCTAATATACCATCATCCAAAATTGGTTTTATTTCACCATAGGATTGTGTAGATCTATATAACACTAAAGAAAAACAAAGAACGTTAGGAAAATGTATAAAAATAGAGTTTTTTTATGGATTTCTCTTTGTAAGGAAAGGAGAGGTACAAAAACACTTTCCTAATTCTAATTCTAAGAAGAGAATGCAGACTTAAGGTTCAAATTTCAAATTATAGCTCACTAAAGATGCACATTACCAAGAAATAGATAAGAAAAAATTTCACACAATATAGAATAGACATGATATTTAACATGGGAAAACCCTTTCAAGAAAAAACCCACCACACCAAGAAAAAAGTCTTTGTATTACAATGAACAAGAATCACATACAAAGTTATTGTTTCTCCCTCTCAGATGTCTATTCAGAGTTTCTCAATATAGGAAGCTATTCAACACTAAACAATCTCATTCTCTTTTCACATACTCACTACTCAACTCATTCATTATAGACTTTTTGTTATTACAAATGCATTATACATTTATAGCATAATTACTCTGAGAGAATTCCCAAAACAATCTCCTTCTAAAGACTCATGCAGGAAGGATTGCAATCTGGTTCCCATCAATTGCAACATACAAATCGTGACACAATAGTTTCTATAACTAGGCCTTGTCTAAGAGACAACTTCCATTCTCTCGTCAAGCAGCTCAAGTCTCATCAATGTCTGTATGTCATTTTACTCTATCGAGAAAACCTTCACTATCGATGAGATATCTTACCATTTCTTACCGATACAAGATAGTCTTATTAATGTTGGCTTCACCACCCATGTTGTCCCTACTATCGATTCAACATGCCTTGAACCACCTATCACTATCCACCTGACAACTTAGGTCCCACCATAGGTCATCAACATGACAACCTTTGTCAAAGATATTTTCCCCAAAGTCTCACCGAACACCCCAAGTCTCACCAATGAGAATGGACAAGAATTCTTCAGGAATTTCTAAGAGACTTTTGTAAAATTCACACCAACCAGCCAAAGTCACATCGACAAGACCGGTCAAGACTTCTTTAAGATGTCGATGATATATTTCACAATGTCTCACCGAACACCCATAGTCTCTTCGACATGAAACTTCTAGCTTAGCATCGGCGTGTTGAGGAGATACTACCCAAAATCCTGGCGATGTCACAATGTCCCAATGATGAGTCATTCCATTGACACGTCAACTTCTTCATAGTTGCTAATTTGAGGTTTTCCAAAACCTCATAACTCTTGACTTAAGGTTCTGAAGTTCCAAACTTTTGTGACATCGTGATCACTAAGTTGGAGGTTTCAAGAATTACAAAACCTATGACATGTAGGTTCCAAATTTCTAGTTCTCCATGACATCCCAACATTCAGGCCAATCAAAGGAAAAATGCCAAGTCTTTAAGGGAAGTTCCAAGTTGGAAAGTTGAGGCACATTTTCCAACATGCTCCCACTTGATGAAGACTTACTAGCTCCTCCAATGCTCAAGATTACTAAAAGTCATAGGACCCAAGGTCCATCGAACTGGCACACCACCTAAACTTATTTGTGTTCACTAGTTTCATTAATGCATCTGCAACATTTTCTAGAGTATCCACTTTTTCAAGACTAACCTTTCCATCCTCCACCATATCCCATACACAATGATACTTCACATCAATATGTTTCATCCTGGCATGGAAAGTTGGATTTTTTGCCAAACAAATAGCACTCTGACTATCACAACAAATGGTAATTTTCCCTACATTGAACCCAATATCAGAACACAAACGTCTAAGCCAAATGGATTCTTTGTAGGCATGTGTTGCTGCCATATAATCTACTTCCATAGTAGATAAAGCAACTACAACCTATCACTTTCTCATCCAACTAACTACACCACCATTTAATGTGAAGATGTATCCACTAGTGGATCTTCTACTGTCCCCTGCCCAATCAGAATCCACATAACCTCGAATGTTGATGGATCTCTATGATACAACTAAGTTACCATGATAGCATAAAGTGTACTGAGAGGTACCTTTTAAATATCTAAAAACTCTTTTCACAGTATCCCAATGTGGTCTACCTGTATTTTCCATAAAATGGCTAAGAACTTCCACTACTTGGGAAATGTATGGACTTGTACAGACCATTGCATACATCAAACTGCCAATTGCACTTGCATAAGGCACTCTGGTCATGTCCTTCATCTCAGTAGGATATTTTGGACAATCTTCAATAGATAGTTTCATTCCCTGCAACACTAGAACAACTAGTTATTTGCAATCAGTCATACCAAATCTCTCCAAGATAGTATTGATATACTTACTCTAGCTGAGCCAAAGCTTTCTACTTCCTATATCCCTTTTATTTCCATCCCGAGAATATACTTTGCTGCACCTAGATATTTCATTTCAAACATTGCAAACAACTAAGACTTTACATAAAAAATCATAGTCTTACTATTTCCTATGAACAACATGTCATCAACATATAGGGAAATAATAAGAACTCGATCATTTTCAGTTTTGTAATATACACAATTATCAAATTTTTATCTTACAAATCCCAATGACAACACAAATGTGTCAAACTTCTAGTACCACATTCTAGGTGATTTTTTTAAACCATATATATATTTCCTTAACTTGCAAACCAAAATTTCTTTACCTTTTTCCAAAAAGGGCTCAGGCTGGGAAATATAAAATTCTTCTTCAATATCTCCATGAAGAAACATTGTCTTCACATCCATCTATTCAATCTCTATGTCATACACTACTACAAGTGACAAAATATATCTGATAGATGTTAGCTTATCTACATGAGAAAATATTTTTCCATAATCAATTCCCTCTACCTAGGAATAACCTTTTGTAGCCAACCTAGATTTATACTTTTCAACACTACCATTGAGACTGATTTTCTTCTTGAATACCCATTTACAGCTAACAGGCTTTTGACCTTCAGGAAAGGGCACCAAATCCTAGGTTTCATTCTTTTTTAGTGATGCCATTTCCTCATTCATGGCTTCCAACCAAGAATTTGAATTAGACATTTCAATTTCCTCTTTAACAGTCCTAGGCTCATCAATGCTTGTAATCAAATCATAGTCACAATTACTCCAACATGGAAAAACCATACCTTTTAGGTTGCCTCCTTTCACGTGTAGACCTCCTCAAAGGTTGAGGCTAAGGTTGTGGTTCTTCTTCATCAAAAATCTTAGAGTTGCTGGAAATCTCCTCAATTTCAGGTACACTTCATAGTTCCTCTTTATCTGGAGTTTGAGGAATTTCAACTACTTTTTCTTTCTTTTCTTCTTTCATCTTTGACTGTAGATCTATTGAAGAAGGTTTCAGCTCATGAAAACCTACACTTCTGATGTATACAATCTTTTTTTTCACAAGATTCAAAATCTTGTATCCTTTCACACCAATGTTGTAGCCAATGAAGATACATTTTATAGCTTTATTTTCCAATTTAGATCTTTTCTCATTTGGCACATAAACATATGCTTTGTAGCCAAAGACTCTTATATGTCTTAAAGAAGGCTTCTTACCAGAGCAAGCTTCCATAGGTGTTTTGTCAACAAGTGTCGAAGAGGGAGATCAATATTTAAATAACATGTTGTTGCCATAGCCTCAACCCATAACTTCTACTCCAAACCAACATACTTCTCGCCTTTTCCATCAGTGTCTTGTTTAACCTTTCAACAACTCCATTTTGTTGTGGAGTGTAAGGTGTTGTTTTATGCCTCTTTATTCCATGGTCTTTGCAATACCTTTCAAAATATGCATAATAAAACTCACTACCATTAGCTAACCTCAAGCATTTGATTTTTCTTCAAGTCTAATTTTCAACCAAGTTTTTAAACTCTTTAAATTGACTGAACACTTCTGATTTATTTTTTAGAAAATACACAAATTCCCTTCTTGAATAATCATCAATAAAACAAACATAATATCTTGATTTTGATAATGAAGGAACATTTACTAGACCAAGCACATCAGAGTGAATATAATATAGAACAACAAAAGATTTATAAGGACTAGAATAAAATGAAACATGATGTTGTTTTCCATAAATACAATGTTCACAAAAATAAAACTCAAGGTTACAATCATCAAGCCCTTCAACCAGGCTTTTATTTTTCAAAGATTTTAAGACTTTCTCACCAATGTGGTCGACTCTTTGATGCTAGAGCATGGTCTTTTATGTAGGAAGTTTCACCTCCAAAGAGTTTTCCCCTAGAAGAACTTCAGTCTCCTCTACATGAGCAACCTTTTTTGACTTTACAGAGACATTGTTACATTAAACATGTGCATCCAGCCTGTACAGAGTACCAATTCAAGCACCCCTAGCCAACACCATCAAGCCTCTAGTCATATTACAACCACCATTTGAGAATGAAACTTGCATGCTAGCATCATTCAACTTGCTAACAAAAAGTAAATTTTGATCCATATTTGGTATGTGCATTATATCATTAATTCCTTTGATTCTTCCATCAAGGAATAAAATTATGACTTCCATGGCCAACAATTTCTAGAGATGAGTCACTTGCCAGATACACCTTTCCACTAGGAAACTTTTCATACTTCATAAACCAATCTTTGTGAGATGTCATATGAAAAGATGCACCTGGGTCAATTAGCCAAACATCATTTGATGCATGAGTCACCAAGGATCCAATGAAGGCATCTACATTGCTTTGAGAAGAATCATTATCTGAATATTTATTTTTCTTCTTATTTTTCTACTCTTTGCTATCCTTATGGACATGACCAAGCTGCCCACAATTCCAACATTTCACCTTTGAATCCTTTCCAAGAGACTTTGATCTCCCTTTAGACTTTGATTTAGAATTCTTGTCTTTCTTCTTTCCTTAATCCTTCAATCTTCCTTGAACAACAAGGGCCTCCTTTTCCATCTCAAAAGGTTTACTTCGCATCTCTTCTGACAGAAATGAAGCAACCACATATTACATCTTGAAAGTGGTTGTCGTACTCCCAATAGCCATCACTAAATGACCCCAGGAGTTGGTAAAAGAACATAACAAGAGCATACAGTGATCCTCATCATCTATCTTCACACCTATAGATGTTAATTGAGTAATGAGCATATTAAACGTATTCAAATGATCAACCATAGATACCCCTTCCTCCATTTTTAAGGAGTACAACTTCTTCCTCAAGAATAACTTATTCACCAAGGACTTTCCTTGATAAATATCTCCAAGTTTCTTCCACAAAGAAGATGCAAACTTCTCTTCATGAACATTCAGGAGAACAGAGTTTGCTAGGCATAGTCTTATCAACCCTTTGAATTTTCTATTAGCGAGGTCCCAATATTATTGTTTCATGCCTGAAGGTTTAGTTATAGACACATCAATCCAGAGATCTCTATCTATGAGCAGGTCTTCCATTTTGAGTTTCCACAACTCAAAATTTCTACCGTTGAATTTTTCAATTTTTGTCTTCCCTGATGTGCTTTCTATCTTAATCTACAATTGAAATTACCAGATTCTTCTATAAGACTCCTACTTTAGAATTGGCACAAAAAACCCATCCAAACCACAAGGATAGCACAATTGATCAGGCTTTGATATCACTTATAAGGAAAGAAGAGGTGCGGAAACACTTACCTAATGCTAATTCTAAGAAGAGAATGCAGACTTAAGGTTCAAATTTCAAATTATAGTTCATTAAAGATGCACATTACTAGGAAATAGATAAGAACAAATTTCACACAACAAAAAATTGACACTAGATTTAACATGGGAAAACCCTTTTGGAAAAAAACCCACCACACCAAGAAAAAAAATTTGTATTACAATGAACAAGAATCACATACAAAGTCATGGTTTCTCCCTCTCGGATGTCTATCAGAGTTTCTCAATACAGGTAGCTATTCAACACTAAAAAATCTCATTCTCTTTTCAAAGACTCACTACTCAACTCATTCATTACAAACTTTTTGCTATTACAAATGCATTATACATTTATAGGATAATTACTCTAAGAGAATTCCCAAAACAATCTTCATCTCCAAACCCATGTAGGAAGGATTCCAATGTGGTTCCCATCAATTACAGCATACAAATTGTCACATAGTAGTTTCTATAATTGGGCCTTGTCTAAGAGACAACTTCCATTCTATCGTCGAGCAGCTCAAGTCTCATCGATGTGTGTATATCATTTTACTTTTTTGAGCAAACCCTCACTATCGATGAGAGATATTAGAATTTCTTATTGATACAAGATAGTCTCATCGATGTCGGCTTCACCATCCATGTGGTCCCTACTACCAAGTTAACATGCCTTGAACCACCTATCGCTATCCACCTAACAGCTTGGGTCCCACCACAGGTCATTGACATGAAAATGTTTATCAAAGAGAGTTTACCCAAATTTTCATCGACAAGAATAGACAATACTTCTTTAGGAATTTCTAAGAGACTATTGTCAAAGTCACACCGACCAGTCAAAGTCACATCGATAATATCGGTCAAGACTTCTTCTCAATGTCGATGAGACATTTCACAATGTCTCACTGAACACCCACAGTATCTTCAACATGAAACTTTTGACTTAGCATCGACATGTCAAGGAGACACTGCTCGAAGTCTTGGCAATGTCAAAATGTTCGAATGACAAGTCATTCCATCAGCACATCGGCTTCTTCATAGTCACTAAGTCATGGTTTTCCAAAACCTCATAACTCCTAACTTAAGGTTCTAAAGTTCCAAACTTCTGCGACATCATAATCACTAAGTCAGAGGTTTCAAGAATTCCAAAGCCCCTGACATGTAGGTTCCAAAGTTCTAGTTCTTCATGACATCCTGACATTCAGTCCAATCAAAGGAAAAATGCCAAGTCTTTAAAGGAAATTCCAAGCCAACAAGTTGAGGCAAATTTTCCAACACTCTTCAAAAATTCATCAATCAAACTTCCTTCAACCACACAAATCCTTTTACACACCTTCCAACATGTTTCCCAATAATTCATAACCATATTTCAACTTCCAACGGTTCATCTTCCAATTTGAGAACAAAATGCAAAGTTGCTTTTACAACATTGTGCAACTTTGACAAGTTTTTGCAACTAGACACTAACTTACCCCTAATGACTCAAATTAGACTCAAAAAAACATGAAATGTTCTTATTAGACCTTATTACATGAAAAACACCAAAACAAAACAAAACATCAACTTTTGTGACCCCTTGAAGGTATGAAGACCTATGGTGCCCCTACACCAAGAAATTTCTCAAAGCCTTTGGTTTTTGCAGAGCATGGATTGATTGTGTAATGAGTTGTGTTACTTTTATTTTATTTTCTTTCCTTATTAATGGCGAGCCTTCAAAGTTGTTTGGTGCTTCCAAGGGTCTTCACCAAGGGGAACCTCTTTCTCCTTACCTATTCATTATTATGATTGAGGAGCTAGGAAGGTTTATCAAGTATTGGGTTAATCAAGGTTTGATTCATGGTTGGAGTTGGGAGCTGGGGAGGCAGGATGCCTGCTCATTCTCACTTGAAGTTTTTGGATGATACAACTTTGATGGGTATGTAAAGGATCTAAGAAGTAGTGAATTTTAGGAAGACTTTGACTATTCATTGGGTTACCTCTAGTCAAAAGATTGATGAGGTAAGTATTCAATATTGTTTTTTAATACTCCTTGTCTCATTCAAAGAAAGATTGCTTGGATTCTCCAATTTCAAATTGGATCTCTCCCACTATCTTAACTTGGGGTCCCCATCTTGGTGGGATCGCACCTTTGCAATCTTTGTCAATATTTTTTGGATAAGTTTTGTAGGAGGGTTAGTCATTGGACTTATTAGTGGATTTCATTAGTAGGTCATGTTACTCTTCTGAAGTTAGTGATCCAGTCCCTTCCTATTTATAGATGCTTTGTTTAGGTTGCTTCCTCATTCTTTGTAAAGGAGTTTGATGCTCTTTCCAATCAATTTTTTGGGTAGGTAATTTATCTTCTTCAAAATGGAGCCTTATGAAGTGGTATTATGTTTACATGCCAAAGTAGGAGAGTATTCTTGGGATCAAACCTATGGGTTTTATTGGACAAGTCTTAGCTACTAAGTTATACTAGCATTGTTGTACTTACCAAGATCAAGATTGGGCTAGAATTCTCACTCTTAATTATCTTTAGGGGTGAGTTATGTGGATGCTTCTAGGTGTGGCCTTTTAGGGAAGGAATCCATGATCTAGGAAAGTCTCAAAAGAGGGGAAAATCTTATCAAGAATGGTCTCTTTTGGATTTGCAACAAGGGCTCTGATGCCCTGTTCTAGCATGACTCATGGGATGGGAATCCTCCCATCCTGATTGAGTTCCCTCATTTGCAACCACTATGTAATAGTTTTCTTGTTGTTAGTTGGAGTAAGGTGGAGTATTTTAAAATAGTTCATTCTTTGGGTCATATGGAGGTAATGCATTTGAAGGTTTCATAGGAATGGCCACCAAGTGGCACTGAGGAGGCTTGTTAGGAGCTTGCTTTAAGATTTTTGCTAGTAGATTGTGTAATTCTCTTTTTGGGAGGGATACTCTAGCTTGGGGCCCTGATTCAAAAGGAAAGTTCTTAGCTGCTTCATTTGTTGTGGAGCTTGATAGATAGGTGTATGGGAGGGTCGATGTTCCTTGGTGGAAGCATGTTTGGAGCAAATTTTCTTGGCCTAAATGTATTCTTTCTCATGGTTGGTGGTCCAAAATAGATGTCTTACCTAGGAAAATTTGTGGAAGAGAGGCTTTCAAGGCCCTTCTATTTATGCTCTCTATAGGAGTAGTGAGGAAGATTCCCCTCATTTGTTCTTCTAGTTCCCTTTTTCTCAAGATATTTGGAAATTTGGTGGGAGGCTTGGAATCATGCTTGTTTCCATGTCTCTTCTTTGGTGGAGTTATGGATTGTATGGGTAGACCTCTTGCTCAAGCCTTTGTTCTAAAGATTGGTTAGATTATTGGAGAAAATTTAATTATCTAGAACATATGGTTGGAAAGGAATTGAAGGATATTTCAAGGTGTGTAAATGGAAATGGCTCATCTATTGCAAAATATCTTTAGTAGGATCCAGGAGACCATTTCTATGAAATGTGATTTCTCTAATACTATGGATCCTTATGATGTGACTATTATGAGGAACCTGAAGCTAGAGGTTGGTGGGTTGGGTTCCCCTTTTCATAGAATACCTCAGCATACCAAGAATAAAATTCAATGGGAAGGTAAGTGGACTCCCCCGCCTGGTGAATATTGATGGTTCCTCTAGGGGGAATCCTTGACATGCAAGGTTTTCTGGTGGTATGGTTTTTATATTCTCTATGTATAAAGGGTAGCATACCAATAATCTTATGGAGTCCCTTTTTATTCTTTAGGTGGTGGAAATAGGGTTCTCTCTTTGGTGGAGGAAGATCATCCTTGAATTTGATTCACAAATTGTTGTCAATATGCTTAATGATCAAAGATTAGTGCGAGCTAGCTATAAATTGGCTTTGGTGGTCAAGAAAGTTTTAAGTTTGTGTAGTTCTTTGGAGTTTATCTCCTTTTGTCATATTCCTAGGGAGTGGAATAGAGTGGCATATTTCCTAGCCAATTGGGATTTGGACCTTGAGGAGGGCTGGGATGTTAGAGATTGGGGCCTTTTTCCTTCGAATTATGTGGGGATTTTGGATAAGACTATTTCAAAAGATAGGAATATGTATCTAGTTCTATTTGGAGCTCCCTTGGTGAGACCTTGTTGTCTCTTGGAATTTTCTATATTTCCTCTTGAATTTTAAATAAAAATTTACCCCTTTTTATCAAAAAAAGGATAACATATGATATGAAGAATTTATTTTTAAAGGTTATTTTTGACTCAGATTAAAATGGATGATGATGTGAGGTGATTTGGTATGTGTTTATGGATAAGATGGGTCAATATTTTTTGTCTATTTTTCAATTTTCAAATTTTGACATGGTCAAGTAGAAGGAATTTTTGGTGGTGTATGATGGTGTTAGGATATGATTTTATGATATTGAAAAAGGTGATGAATGTGATGGATTATGATATATGATGTTATTATGTGGATATAAATAATGGTGTAAACCTAAGAGTTGGACACGACAATAAATGATATGGATGTTAATGGTGGTGTTGAACATAAGCTATTGATTTGGAAATAAAAGATGTGGTATAGATGTAAATGGGGATTTTGGATAAGATGATGCTATGATGTGGATATAAATGATTGTGTACAAATGATAATATAAACCTAGGATATGGATGTATATGGGGATATTGATGACAAGAGGATGTTATGATATGGATGTATCTTTATATTTAGAAAAAAATGATGTTATGAAATGGATGCAAATGTTATTCTAAACTTAGGATAATGGATGTGTATAATATTTTAGGATTTGAAAGGTAAAATGTTCTTATGGATGTGGATGTGAATGAGGATGGATGACTCTAATATTGGAAAAGATGATAATATGGTATGGATGACTATGAGGATATAAACCTAGGATAGGGATATATGTGAGGATGTAGACTTAGGATTTCAACAAGATTATGTGATGATGAGGATGAGTGAGGGTATGATATGAAAAAAAAAAAATTATTATGGAAGTAGATGGTTATCTAGCCTAGGATATGGATGTATTTGAGGATTTATACTTACAATTTGGATAATATTATACTACGATGAGGATATGAGTGATGGTATGATATGGAAAAACTACTAAACACCTAGAATACTAAGAGGGGGATGAATCAGAATTCTCTGAAACCACTTAAACATGTATTCAAAACATTTCATCTAATTTGTAGAAATGAAAAGAAGAAATTAAAATATGCATCACATCACACAACACAAGAACACCAAATTTACGTGGAAAACCCAAGAAGGGAAAAACCATGGCGAGGATTATCTCACAATATATTATAATCAATTATAACATATTATAGAAAGGCTTAATTCCAAGTGGAATCACTAGCTGGAGAACTCACTATCTAGAGAATAAGAGAGAAAGAAGAAAGGGTGGCTCACTGCTAGGATTTTGAACTAATACAATGCATCTGCAACATGCTAGAGATAGTTCCACTGAAGCTCAATACATTGACTTAACACACTCCATGTTTCTTAACACTTACACCCACTTTTTTCTTCTTCGCATCACATTCACATAGTTTTCTTAGAAATTTGCATCACACTTTTTCTAGCACACACTTCTCACATCATCTCTAAAACACCAATATAATCTTACATTTATGTTCATTATGTCCACAAACAACCAAAACATCAATTAGGTCAGCCTAATCAGATGAAACATGTAATGCAACAACCTATTAGCTCAAGATCCAGCTACACATGCCTCAAAACTTGTAACACATCAAAATAGGTCAATAGGGACCTATAATTACTCCTTTAAGTTTGATCAATTCATACTTTAACTTCACACAACCTAAAAATATTTAGGTCAACACAAAATAGTAAAGACTGATGACATGAACCATTTGTTCATTCACAACACAACATTTGAACTACCAAAACACTTCCCACTTGGACCACTCATACTTTTGACACTTATAAGAACTCCCACAAAACTACATAACCAAATATTCTTCCTCGATGGAATGCAGAGCATTCCAATTATGTACACTGCCATAGTAACTCTATGACTAGAAAACTCGATACTTTTCAATCATAATTTTTACATCGAAGGACATCAAGACATGAAAATTTGGATCTAGGATCCTCCAACATACACCAAAATTTCATTAGAACTTCATAACCAATTTTTTTGTGGCAGAGAAATGTGGACCTCAGAATGAGTTCCATGTATACTAAAAATTTAACTATGCATTTGAGATATCAACACATCAGATCTACACCAGATAAAAAATATTTCACCTATATATTGGATTAACATCACCACAATCACTCGTGCTCATCAAATAGCAGTAAATCAATGTTGACATCAATGACAACACCATATATGCTCATGCTCATGTTTCCAATAATCTCATCAATGACAAGAAAACTTCCAACAATCTCCCCCTTTTTCATTGATGGCAACAAGCCAAAAATATTCTCTAAATTATATTCCAAAATACTCTCCAACCAACTATTTTCTCAACAACTCTCCCCCTTTGACATCAATGGAAAAGGGCCCATTGTTCAAGCATACATACTTACTCCCACTAACTAATATATATATATAAATATTAGAGTAACTCAACAAACTTATTCAAAAATAAAGGCAACTCCTCCTAACAATGTTATCCATAAAAGATAATCAAAATTTACACTATTATACTATCCAATATCTTCTACATATATACAATAAATATGAAATTGTATAAATATAATAGAAATGTACGCAATCAACTAGAAGAAGGAAAAACACTTTTGAATGACTCCTTCAATTTTGCAAGGAGTGTCTCCTAATCCTATTTGTCATCTTCCAAACTCTTCTTGATAAATTCAAGCATGTGACATTGAGTTTCAAACTCCATGAGGAGTTCTCCACCTTCATCTAGAGTATTGGGTACTAGATTTAACCTTGCTACCTTATTCACATTAGCTAGCGAACTTGTTAGGGATGTAAATCTAACTTTTACTAGGTCTCTGAGTTGACCAAACTACACTATAATATTTTCCTTTTGTTCTTGCAGTTGAAAGAATTGTTCATGGAAATTTTCTATTGCCAAATTTGTAGTTCCATCTGCATCATTCATCAAATCATATGCTCTAGAGGCCATATCAATTTGAGAATCAATGGAGTCCATCTCATCCTTTATGTTTTTTGTGGAGTTGGGCCATTTCAAAAAAAATCAAAACAAAATATTTACTTCCTCAACATAATTTTGAATATCATTAAGGTTGTTTTGTAACTTACCATATGAAGTAGCACAATTTTATAAAAAATATACAAACATTCTCTCATTTACCTTCTTATTTACCTCCTCCAACTTCTCCTCTAAACCAACAAAATATTCTTTGAATGCGTCAAGGAGTAACCTCAGTTACTACACACTAGATAAAGAATTATCAACATTTGCACTGGGGAAGCTTTCTTGTAGAACTTTCACATCCTCATCAATCATCTTAGCACTCTTTTGGTGAGTCTGTAGAATCTTATTTCTTGTAGAGGCATGAAATGCATCACCAATATGTATTTTGTGCAAGGGGGATATATTATTCATGTCAACTTGGCCTTGCTACATTGGGATCTATAGCAAATGTGTTGATACTATCAGTTGGAATTGGAGTTGCATATCTAATAATATTTTCAAGGAATCTCTAGAGGCTCTGGAGGACTCACCAACCATATTCACACTTTCTTCATCATTATTTTCCTTTTCACTAATGTATTCTTCAACTTTCTCATCATCCTTCTCCTTGTCTGTACTTCCAAACCCATCTTCAATCTTCTCTTCTTCAATTGATTTTGCATTATCTTTTTCCTTGTCACCAATGCTAGAGTCTTCCTTAGCATTATTCTCTTGTTTATCAGACTCTTTATCTTGTAGGAGAGGAAAAGTTTTAGTGTTCTATGCCCATAAATTCTTTGGGTCATATTTCTTGTCTTCCTTTCTCTATTCACCATCTATCTTGATATCTGAAGGGGGAAGGTTTTTCTCTTTTTGCACTTCCTCATGAATTTCATCATCCTATTCTAGTCCAATAAAATTTTCCTCTATCGAAGGATTATCATCAATAGAATTTTATTGCACATTATCTTCTTTGGGTACATGCTCATTTTCTGAAGCATGCTCATGTTGTGAATCTTCTAGTTCATTCAATTCAAGGATATACACATCATCATGCAATTATTCTTTGCTATCTAGAGACATTCCTATTTTTTTCTAGATTGGAAACCTTTCCCACTGTCTAATTTCTCAACCCTTATATATCTTCTTTATCCCTACTAATCAAGGTACTAACCCTCTGCTTAGTCCTAAATTCCTTATTATACAATTGAGCTAATTTATCTTTATCCTCATATGTGAGAGGAGCACTGATCTCGAAAGAAAAAATTCTCATTCTAGAATCTTCATCAAATGCTTCATGTATTCTTGCATATAATGCACCTATTATATCTTTAGGAAATTAATTTTCTATACTCTTCATGCTAACATCAAATGTTACTATATACCTAACTATTTCCTCTTACGTTGTTAACTTATTAGTGTCATTTGTAGTGGGATATAATGCAGTAGTCTATTCCAACATCACATGTTCAACTATGTGATTAGAAAGTGCATCTAATTTCATAGGAATATGTTTCCTTACCAAAGGGGAATTTCCTTCTTTGCTTTTCCTTTAGGAGACAGTTCTCCTTTTGTATCCTTAGGCTTGTTCTTCATATGAATCATGAAATTGTGTTTCTCTTTCTCCACTTCTACCTCACTGTCAGTATGCACAATATCAATTTTTGCTTTCTTTACACTTGTCTCTACTTGAGAGACATAGGTTTTTCTCTTTTGGATGAACTATGGTCATTCTTGTTAATATTCTTCCTTATCATCAACATTTATGCTCACATACTAGTCTCTTTGTTCCTTCACTTTTCTTCTCTCCTGCAAAACACTTTGTTGTTTTGTAGGGGCACTAGAAGATTATTTTCTTTTCAAATCAAATATAGGTTTAGTCTCGAAGGACTTAGAAGTCACTGGAGAGGGGGTAGAGGTCTTGGAAGACCTTATAGCACTAGGGTCACCTTGTGGAGGACTAGATATTCCTTTGTATCTCTCCACAACACCCTTTGGTAGTCCCATCATTTCCACAACTTGTGCCTTCATCTTCTCCACATCCCTCTTGAATCTCCTTTTATTTTTACTTCATATTCAAACTACTATATTTCTCCTCACATTTCCAATATCTCTCTTCTTTAGGATCTCTTGGCATGCTCAACATGTGATCAGCAAGACTAGTGATCACACTCTCTTCTACCTCATATCCCATTTTAGGAACCCATATTGTTCTTGGCTCCATAACTTCCATCATACAATAGTCTTTTCTAACCATGAAGATAATTTCATTCTTATACTTGTCAACCACACCCTTCGGTATCCTTTCTCTTTCCTGTATTTGGGATTGGAATGATTTGAATAATCCCCATAGGTCTTCATCTTTAGATGCTAAATCAAGTAATCTCAACATATGATCTTTGATTTGTCTAGACATAGGAACATTGTCTAACCACACCACATTTCTTATACTATGAGTTTCTCTAAGAAAGTAAAATAATAAGCATATAGTTAAGGTACCAAACATGAAGGGGTACCGAGATTCCTTAGTCTTCTGAAAGTTTTCTAACAACTATAGCCTTAACAATTCACATAGGTCATAATCTATTCCTTTCTTCACCATCTCATATGTTGTATTGATTACAGTAGAAAAAAACATAATTCTCTTTGTTTGTAAAGAAAATTTTGTATCCAATCATCATAGAGTCATACTTAACTATTGAATCTTTAATATTCTTGATTGTTAGAGATATCTTATCAAATTTTGCACCAATTAATTTCATCACCACTTCATTTTTCACAGATTAGAGTGTCGAAACTAGTCCTTCAAAACATAACCCTATCACAACCCTAATGGATTCTTTATTGATCATGTGTGGCATGCCTAACCAAATGAATCTATCATGGATTTTTCTCAGAGTATATCTAACACATTCATCAACATAGCAAAAAATAGGAAAGTAGTTCCACACATCTAATTTCTTCTTTGTTAAACTTCCATACTCAAGTTTCAATTCAAAATATTTATTGGAAGCTCATTTACCCATAATTCTCCCAACTTTACATGATTGTATTCTTCCAATTTTGCATGAATATACATCCTTATATCCTCAGTATGCATAACCCCAAATGTAACATGTGAAAATATGCCTTTTGAATCCATCACTTTTGATTTATCGGGATGCTTCTTAAATTTGGGACGAGGTCAATCGACAACCTTTAATACTTGTGGGGTATACATCTTGCAATATAATTGAAATACTTCTGAAACTTAGGGAAAAGTGAAAAACTTTAAATATCTTTAGATCTCTGCTAGTTAAAGTTTCCATGCAAAAATTATAAATCCTCTTCTCTTCTCTTAAATCTTCAAACACTCAAATGTAAATGATCCTTTTCATAAGTGGAATCACTTATAAACACTTTTGGATGACCTAAAATGCATTGATTGCATTGATTTGAAGTTAGGTCAAAAGTTGATGAACCCTAACTGTAATGACACAATTACCTTCAAACTCTCTACAAATATTCATAACAAAATATTTTCCACTGGTGTTTTCATTAGTAGGTCAAGCTTGTCAACCTATACCTTATATAATGTGTTGAAGGAATCAACACCATATCTTTGGCAGGGTCTTAATGACTATCTGTTAAAACCCCCCAGAGCCAAATCTCTTCCAAAAGAAACATTTACACCAAAAGTTGGAACAAACTCATTATTAACCTCATTCTCCTCTTAATTTTTCCAGATCTTGTTCATCTCTTTCTTCATCTCTATAGGATCAACTATTCTCTAGATCATTCTTCTTTACCAAATCAATCTCACATTCTTTCTTTTGCAAAATTTGGCTATATGTCTAGGTTTATTGTATTTGTGCCATATGACAACATTTTGAACAAGCTTACTCCCACAAACTCTAGATATGCATACATTAGCCTTATTCCCAAATCTATTGCATGCATAACAATATCCATTGAAATATTGAAACCTCATGTTGTTATTGTAACCATTCATTATCTGATTTCTACATTCACTAGCCTTATGACCAAATATTTAACATTTAAAGCATTGATCAAGAAATTATTGAACATTCTAATTCATTCTACTTCTACAATCTATAGCCTTATATCTAAACTTATTATAGGAATAAAAATAACCATTAAAATATGGGTACCTTTGTGCATTTGGTTGTCTGATAGGTGATCTTTTGAAGTATTTCATTTGATACTAGACCTACTTGTCATTTCTCTTCTTGTACTCAATCTTTTTTTGTTCATTACAGTTCTTCTTTTCAGTACTTGGTGTCTAATCTAATTTTTAACTTTCTCCTTTTCCAAACCCTAATCCTCCTTTGTCTTTAGAATTATTTTGATTTGTAATTATTTCATCAAGTATTGTAGAGCTCTTCTTGAATTTTTCTTCTTGAATTCTTTTCTTTTTCCAAATCTAATCTCAAAGTCACAACCTCCTCTTCAAGTCTTGAACATTTTGAAAATTTTCTTTTCAAATTTTCATTCAAGCATTATTCAAATATTTTTCCTTCTTCAACTTTCACTTTCCAACTAGTGATTGTATCATTTTATTGCTTCAACTAATCATTAACCTCCTTATGTCTTTATTTTAACTTTTTGACTTTCTCCCTCAATTTTTTGATGCATTCATCTACTTCCTTAATATTTTCTTTCAGATTTGTATTCTCACTTTTAGTTCTTTCCATGTCTTTAAGGGCTAATCTAAGTTCTCCATTCATATCAACATGCAATCTTCTTATATGAATCCTACCATTGGAATTTCTTCCACAGGAGTAGGATATCTCCTGGTAGCCATGTGTTCAACCTCCAAGATCTTCCTCAATCAATTAAGCTTCTTCCAAGGAACCAATCTCTGATACCAATTTTTGAACACTCAAAATACTAAGAGGGGGGTGAATTAGTATTATCTAAAATGACTTAAACATGTATTCAAAATATTTCATCCAATTTGTAGAAATGAAAACAAGCAATTAAAAATGTATCACATCACACAACACAAGAACACTAGATTTACATGGAAAATTCAAGAAGGGTAAAACCATGGTGAGGATTAGCTCACAATATATTATAACTGGTTACAACATATTAAAGGAAGGTTCACTTCCAAGTGGACTCATTGTCCAATGAATGAGAGAAAGAAGAAAGGGTGGATCACTGCCAAGATTTTGAGATGATATAATGCATCTACAACATGTTGGAGATAGTTCCACTAAAGCTCAATACAATGACTTAACACACTTCATTTTCTAAAAAATTACACCCACTCTACTCTTCTTTGAATCACATTTGCATACTCTGCTTAGGAATTTGCATCACACTTTTTCTAGCACACACCGCTTGCATCATCTCTACAACACCAAAATGAACTTACATTTATATGCATTACATCCACAAATACCTACAACATCAATTAGGTCAACCTAATTAGATGAAACATGTAATACAACAACCTGTCAACCCAAGATCCAACCACACATACCTCTAAACTTGTCATATATAAAAATAGGTTGGTAAGGATCTATAATTACTCCTTTATGTTTTTTTAATTCATAGTTTAACTTCACACAACCCAAAACTCTTTAGAATGGCACCAGATAGTAAAGATTAGTGACATGAACTATCTTTTCATTCACAACACAATGTGTGAATGCCAAAACACTTCCCACTTGGACCAATCATACTTCTGAAACCTATAAGAACTCCCAAAAAATTGTATAGCCAAATATTCTTCCTCAATGGAATACAAAGAATTTTGATAATGTACACTACTATACTAACTCTATCACTAGAAAACTCGATACTCTATCAATCATAACTTTTACACCAAAGGACATCAAGACATGAAACTTTGGATCTAGGTTCTTCCAACATACACCAAAATTACTTTAGAACCACATAACCAAATTCTTCATGGTGAAGCAATGCAGACCTCAGAATGAGTTCCTTGTACATTGAAAATTTAACTCTATGACTTATCCAAATATCAACACATCTGATTTGCACCAAATAAAAACTCTTTCACCTCTATAATGGATTGACATCACCACAATCACTCACACTCATCAAATAGTAGTACATGAATTTTGACATCAATGACAACACCATATATACTTATGCTCATGTTGCCAACAATCTCATCAATGACAAGAAAACTTCCAACAAAAATGATGTTATAAAATGGATGTAAATAGTGATCTAACCTAGGATATGGATAAATTTGAGGATCTATACTGACGATTTAGATAAGATTTTGGTATGATGAGGATGTGAGTGAGGGTATAGACCTATAATTATGATAATATTATGGGAATGGATGTTGGGATATGATTAGGCATGTAGGGTTGGGTTTCTAGATGTAAATGGTTATGAGATGTAAGACTTGACATGGAAATGGTGGACACCTAAACCTTAGGAAAAGAATAATCTTAATCTAAGAAAACAAAAATAAACGAACATTTTTTTTTCAATTTCAATGTTTTTGGATTTTTTTCTTAAGGTTAAAAAAAGCACTTGGTACTTACAAAAAACAACAAATAATACACATTAACAAACCTAGAAATATTCAATAAAGGATTGAAACTTCTTGTGGGCTCACTAGAATACTATCCATCAAGGGTGTGGGTAGTTAGGGAATGCAAGGTCATTTACCACATATGCACCCTTTACCTTGGGGGATTAAGCCTTTCCCAAAGTGATATCTACCTCAATCACTTGAAAGTACATTGTGAGTAATTTTTCAAAAGAATATTTATTTGATGCACCATAAGAGGGTAGCCGAAAGGTATTATCTAGGATGTACAATATTTCTAAGGAAAACTCTAAATGACACAAGGGTATGTGAGGCCTAATCTATAACGAATATCCCTTCACCTTGCATCCTAATGAAAAAGGGCTCTAAGGTTGTGTTAAACATGATGTCTCTTTTAAGGCAGAACTTTTATTCTCCCCCTATATATACCTCACTAGAACATGTGGTTATGTTCATCCTATTGGTGATGAAATCCAAGGAAATCCCCCTAAAACTAAAATAAGATTCACTTATTTCTAATTATCAAGATCATTAGGGTGCAAGAGGAGAGCATACACAAGTGTACCTTGGAGATTAAAAAATGCAAATTTGTTTTAAACCCAAATTGAAATTTGAAATTAAATAATAACCTAATTTCTAATGATGATCAAGAAAAAATGAAGAAAAAGAAAAAATAAATAGAAATGATAAAATATCTTTAAAAAACATTATGCAAAACCACTAGATGAGTGGTCTTTATTTGCAATGCATTCGACTAGCATTTTGTAAAAAGTGACTATTATACCTATAGAAAAAATGAGAGGGTCAAAAATAAAAAGTAGAATAAGTAGAAATAAATTATGTCACTATGTATTCCTTAGAAAAATATTAACTTTCAAAAAAAAAATACTTGATTATATGTTCATTAGTGAAAGTTATGGAGCTTTGAAGGTACTAAAGTGAGAAATACACAAACTAAAAAAAAAAAAAATCTAAAAAAATATGAGACTTGAGAAAAAAATTGGTTATTCTATGATGAAGAGCATAAAATTCTCTTATTTCAAAAAAAAAAATTGCATGAAAAATGACCTCTATATGAGCATTTTATACATGTTCAAAGTTGCCTTCCTATTTTAAAAATTGTAATGGAGGGAGCCTTGGAAGCTAGTGGCTTGAGGGTGGCTAGTTAGTGGCCAATGGGTTGTCCAATGGTAGTGGATTTCATATTTTTGAATTTTTTATTCTATTTTTGAATATATTTATTTGAAAATAAAAAAATCTTTTTTAAAAATTATATTTTGATATTTTATTTTTATTTTCTAATTTAGAAAATCAAGAAAATTAAATTAAATTAAATTACTTAAATCAAGCAAATGAAAAACTTAGATTAAGTATATGTGAAGCTTTTCTCATTTTGGAATGTGTGTGCTTAGTTTACTAGCATAAGCTTGGCATTCTTTAGAAATCAAAGTGACAAAATTTGGGTATAAAACTGAATTCTTGTGAAATGATAAGAAATGGGTGAATTATTTATTAATAGATAAAGAAAAAAGCATTGAAATTAAACATATCAAGCACATACAAAACTTAGATTGAGGATATGTGAAGCTTTGCTCATTTTGGAATGCGGGTGCTCAATTAACTAGCATAATATTTGCATTCTATGGATATTGAATTGATAAAATTTGGGTATAAAATTGAATACGTGTTAAATGATGAGAAATGAATTTGATTTATAGATATTCAAGAGAAACAGATGAATGGCTAGGATTTATTATAGAGTCTCAAGGATGATCCATGATGTGTGGACAAGTGAGGAGATGTGGCATGTATGGGATATTTTCAAATTATTTCAATTTTTAATAAAAAATAATTATTATTTATCAACTAAAATTGATTAGGGAGATAATAGATTTTATTGATGATGTAATTCCCCAAAGACACACCCCTAGGAGACTAGTTGATTGATTTTTTTTGAAACAACACTAATGACCAAAATATGACAACAAAATTTATCCCTACAAACAAGTGTCACAACAAAAAAAATGACACAAAGAATCTAATAAGAAGACAACCTCAACATCACTATAAGTAAGGTTGCACCAACATAATACTTACTAATCATGGGATTAATTCACCACAATTTACCTATGAGAGTGGAGCAACACCCTAAATGATGAAGTACTAACCAATGATTACATTATCTCACGAACATAACACATGGATGGGATGAGGGAACCATCAACCTTGGATCTCCACCAAAACACTATTGAATGCACAAGACAACTAAGGGGGGATGAATTAGTTATACATTAAAACATTAAAAACCTCATTAACATTTAGATATGCATTAGTCCTTAAACCCTTAATAACCATTAAACCTTATCATGCATTAGAATAATATAAACATGAGAAACAGTAATGCAAACACATCCAAACACATGAAAAAAGTAGATTTACATGGAAAACCCAAGAAGGGAAAAACCACAGTGAGGATTATCTCACAATATAAAGTAATTTCAACAATGAATACAATAGGCTCACTGTTCGAGGGATTGTTGTGTTGGAAGAATGAAGAAGAATGGATATCTCTATAGTTTTGTGTTGTCATTGATGTCATCATGTTATATAGGTTGTGATTGCAAGTCTATGTCAGTGCTTGATTCGGTATTTTGGTTTGGTATCTGAACCGGTATACAAGCCACACCCTTTGATATTTTAGTCTGTAATCCTTCGCGGTTGATAGTTACTGCTTGCGATTTTGGGAAACAGTTTATGGATGTTAAAAGTATGTATGTTCAGAATCTCTTGTGCTCTGGTGCTTGTACGATGTATCAACATTATTCTATTGATTAACTTTTGCAATTAAGTCTATTTCTATCTAACTTCATGAATAAGTTGTGATATGGTGAATCAATTTTGTTTTGTAGATATATGTGCGACCTATCTTAGGTCTATGCAAACATGATGAAGCATGCTACACATTTTGATTTATTGGTTGGAAATATTTTTCTAATACTTGAGGTTGAAAATTGGTATTTTTGAAGAACAAGGGAATACATCTAATTAGGCTGACATAATTGATGCTTGTAGATGGATCGAATATGTATATTGGATAGGTTTGAAGATTAGTAGATGGAGAAGCAACAATGATTTTGAAGCTGTGAATGCAAAAAGTGCAAAAATGATGAAGTGCATTAAGTCAGTTTATTGAGCATCACTGGAATTGTATCAACACTTGTTAGGTGCACTCTTTTAAGTTCATTTTGGTTGTGAAGCCAATTTTTTTTTTGTAATATTTTGTAGAAAATGAGCCTCTTTGTAAGCAACGAGCTTTTGTATCCAAACAGTGAGTCCTATTTAGGGCAGTGAGCACTTGGTAGTGAGCCTTATATATTTGGTTTTGGAACTACTGTATATTGTGAGTTAATACTCACCGTGGTTTTTCCCTTGTTGGGTTTTCCACGTAAAATCTAGTGTTCATTGTGTTGATTTTTCATTATGTTATCTGCATTTCATGTTCATACTTAATAATAGAACAATGTGATTGTGGAATTGATAAGTGTTGAAGTTTTGATTTTAAATTTGGTGACAACTAATTTATGCCCCCTCTCAGTTGTCTTGTGCCTTTTCAAAATTGGTATCAGAGCTTTGGTTCCTTGGTGTAGAGTTTAACCACTTGAGGAAGATCCTGAAGGTTGATTGAATGGATGATAAAGAAGAACTCTAGACTGCACTTGATGATCTTGAAAATTTTGAAAATGAAAACAAAGATTTGAAAGAAAATCTTATAGATGCAAAATGAATGAGTCTAGAAACTAAAAGAAAAATTAAATAAATTCAAGGAAAGACATAAAGAAGTAAGTGAGCAACAGAAATAAGAAATAATTGGACTAAAAGTGCTAGTAGAAGAAAATAAAAGAATTGAAGAATGTCTGAATACAATGGTGTAGAAAAAATCTGATGAATGCTCTTAACTTGAACAGGAGGTAGTAAACTTGAGAGTAGAACTGGAGAAGGAAAAACTATGTGAGAACAATTTTAGATTGAGCTCCGAAAATCTTGAAGAACTACTTGCAGGACATAAACCAAGTAAATAAAAAGGTGGCTTGGGAAATGAAACGGGTGAAAGTTCAAAGGACAATCAAAAGAATCAAGACAAAGGGAAGCAAAAAATAAATTCAAGAAATTTTGCAAGGAGACTACCTGTGAGATAGCCTAATGCACAAAGATATCCCTCTTTCAATGGTACTTGTTTTTCCTGTAATAAATATGGTCACAGGGCAACAAAATGCAAGAGTAGGATGAATCAGTTTCATGGTTCTTTCTCTAGACAATATTTTTCGTACAAGAAAGTTGGACATAAAGCTATTGAATGTAGATCTCAGGTGAGAATGATCATTCAAGTGATGATGAATAGGTTTAATGGAGGCAGAATGAATCGATCCTTTAATGGCTACTGCTATACCTATAACAAATTTGGACACAAAGCAAATCAATGTAGATTGAGAAGTAATGAAGGTTAGACTAATAAAAAAAGTGTTGTCTGCTATAATTGTAATAAATATGGACATATCTCAAAGGTTTGTAGAATTAAGAAGGGAAAGTAGTCTGCTTTGGTAGAAAAGAATGAACCGGTAAAGAAAATTGACAAAGAAGAGATGAAGAAAGAAATGAATAAGATATGGAGGAAGAAAGAAGAACCTAAAACTATTGATGTTTCTGTACCCTCATCTGGTATGGAAAATTCCTCTGGGAACTAGTTCGAGCATGGTCTTAGGGGAGGCATTATAAAAAAAATGTTAAAACCCCTTGGATGGATGGAATGTCAGAGGTTGGCACGAGGATGAAATGTGAAGAAAGCATGAATAGAGGTTTTGGAAAAGAAACCAGAAGAAAAAATGTTGGCATGCAAAATTTGTGAATCGAACTAGGGTTTTCTATGTTGAGAAGAATGTTTTTAGCAGCTTTTTGATGTTTACTACATTCAATGCAAATTAGGGAAAATTGATGGTGTATAAGGTGAAATTCATAAGTATTTTTTATCACTTGAGCACTTAAAGAGTTTGAAAGGAATCTTAGAGCGATCTCAAAGCTTTCTAAAGTAATTTGAAGGAATTATTATGGATACTCAAGAATTATTTCTCAGTTTACAAAGGGGAAGAAGGGAAAAGAAAGAAGTTTCAATTGAACAATAACAAATTCAAGAAAGATAAGCATGAAAATGGACAGAGGACCGAGTGGCATCATTCCACTAAAGTTGAAAGGAGTTGAATTGGAAGAATTTGATCATAGGAAGATGAAGGAAATGGAACTAGGGCTGAAAGAAAATGAGTGGCGGAGCATAAAAACCCTAGGTATGGATTTATGGGGAGAATTTCCTTGGTTGTCTGATAAATATTTCATCTTGTTCTTGTAGAGTCTATTCAACAACGGCATTATTATGTTGGACAAACCCTACTTGATCACGAAGGAAGTGATTGAAGTCATTACTGGTTTATGTAGTGTTGGGGATCTTCTTGGGAAGAAAACTTTGAAATACAAAGATGTGGAGGAACTTATTGGCATTAATAAAGACCCTCAAGCTCTATTGATAAACACTCTTATGGATTTCATTGTAAGGTATGTTGCATATGAAATTTCTTACAAAATCTATTTCATAAATCCTAAAGGTTCGACTTTGGCTATTACTATATATCTTCTATGTATATGATGGGTAAGGAAAACAACTAGTTTGATCTGTGTAGCCTATTACTTGAAAACCTAATTGAGAATACCTAAATGTCATTAGTTGAGGGTTATCCTTTTCAGTTTGGATCTTTGTTTGTATGCTTAACTTTTTACTTTTTGAACTCGCTACCGGGAAGAGAAAATGTTGTGTGGGAATCCAGTATTCCTGTTGGAAAACAAATCTACAAATACTTAGAATCATTAGCAGATAATGTAAGTGTTTATATATCATATTTCACATCCTTAAAGAAAAATATATGCTTTGGTATGTCAGTACCTAGTCAGTTTGAAGTGGGTTCATCCTCCAGTAAGAAAGAGTTGGAAGTTATCATTGGTGAGTCCCCTCCAAAACCTAGAAAGAGGAAAACTATTGTAATAGATGTCTTGGAAGAAAAGAAGAATGAAGAATAATTTTTGTCTGGATCTAACTCCTTTGATCCAAAGGATATACGAATACTGCTAAACAAGGGTGAAATGAAGAAGATTGGTGAAATGTGGAATGCGTGCTCTCCGATTGAGAAACTTAAAATTGATGATGTGCTGGTTGATTATTTTCTCAATAAGGGTATTTTAGTTTCAGATGTTTCAAATTCTTTTCTAGTTGATCTAGTAGATATTTTTGAAGAGAGAACATTGTTGGAAGGACCCGAAGGTCATAATTTGGAAGCTATGATTGAAAGAAGATGTAACAAAGAAAAACAAGTGTTATCTAAACACATGAATGACACAAAAGAATGCATCAACATGAAATATCTGACATCTATAGGTATTGTCTTTGGTGGTCAGCAATTGTTGAAAATTTCAGAAGTAGAATTGAAGCCATTGAATCTAAGATTAATAGTATTGGAAAGAACTTTGATTTATTCAAAGACAGTGATGGAAAATAGAGAATAAGAGCTGGTGAATTGCAAGTGGAGTTGTTGACTACTTAGAGGTAAAGAGAAGATATGGTTAAAACCTTTTGGTTGGTTAAGGAAGTTGTTGAGGTCTGATTGGATCATCTCTCTGGAATTCTCTTTGATGCAAAAAATTATGAACGACTATGTCTGTCTTCTGTTCATACATCCTCCTTTATGCAGTTATCTTTTTTGGAAGGTATGAGTGCAAGAATGAATTTTCCTATGCTTGCTTGGAAAAGGATTCTTTTGATTATAAGAGAGAGGTACAAGAAAATATTTCATGTGAAAAAGTGTCATTCTCATTTGAATGTTTGCAATATGAAGCTAGAATTTATGTATATACAAGGTTATCATATAAATATGTTTACTTCCTACCTTTTTTGGTCACCCTTTGCCATTTATTTCAAAGGGGGAGAGAGTCATGTGAGTGGGGAGAGAGTTATGTGGAGAACAACTAAGGTGATAGGAGGAGAGAATATTGTGTTTTGTAAATTTTGGCACATGTTTCCATCAATGACAAAGTGAGAGATTGTTGGAAGAACGAAGAAGAATGACTATATCTACAGTTTTGTGTTGTCATTGATGTCACCATGTTATATGGGTTGTGATTGCAAGTCTACGTCAGTGCTTGATCTGGTATTTTGGTCCAGTATCTAAACTGGTATACAAGCTACACCCTCCAATATTTTAGTCTACGATCCTCCGTGGTTGATAGTTACTACTTGCAGTTTTGGGAAACAATTTATGGATGTTGAAAGCATGTATGTTTAGAAAATATCATGCTCTGGTGCTCGTACAGTGTATCAACATTATTCTATTGATTACTTTTTGCAATTAAGTCTATTTCTGGACGACTTCATGAATAAGTTGTGATATGGTGTGTTGGTTATTTTTTTAGAACCAAACTAATCTCCAAAAATACCTATGGAATTTTCCTTTTCCAATGATCAGTACTCTAAAGGGATTGGCCAACGAATGAATAGAAGCTGCAAGACTTCTATTCCTACTCTTTGGGCTCTGTGAAACCTGGGAGGGTGATCCCAAAATGTGTTTTTAGGAGTTCACACAATTATAACTAACTACACTATCAATAATAGATACTTCTCATAAAACTACTCAACAACATAGTACATCAAACAAGTTGGCAGCTCATTTATCAATGTCCTATACATGGAGTATGAGAAGGTGGAACTTTAACAAAAACTGACTATGGTGATATGCATTTGAAAATTTGTAAATTAAAACTAAATAGTCGATGAATCAACACAGGAACTGAATCACAAGTATTTTGCATGAACCAGTGCCTTTATCCCAAGCACAGAGTCAATATCAACCTATGTGATCTGATAACAACTTAAAAAATAGCACCTATAGTCTTAAGAAACCCTGCATTACAACATTCATCTATGACATTCATGATTATTGTTGCTTACAACCATCCTAGCACCTAGTCCTTATAAGTTATTAATCTCACCTGAGCACTTACATTAATCCATTGAATTAATAAGCAAGTGTGAAAATAAACTTCCATTGAGAAGCAATACAGACAAACAAAAGGAATCCTAGACCACTTTCATTCATAACTCATAGAACGCATACAAGGAGAGACAATAGCCATGAAATTGGTATTACTCTATATTGTAGTTGCTATACTGTTATCAAAATTACATACATAACACTAAACTCCAAAAAACTTAAGAAAAAAACTCTAACACATGCTTAGTTATCCTTACAATTTCACAGTGTTAACTCAATTTTTCAACTAACTATATATGGAAAATTTGGATAAAATAAAAAATTATAAAACAATAACATGCATTACCTAATCCAAATCTTCAATACCTCAAATAGACACAATGATGGATGAATTATTTGATTGATTTGATATGTTGGTTGCTTAATTCAGCAACATAACAATTATATGGAGATGATAGATGAATGATAATAGATAGAAATGGATGAATACTCAAGAATGGTTTTGGCAGCATAAGGATACTTGAAGAATCAACTCCCCCTAATGGCTTATGAGAGGGTTCATTTATAGGAAATGTCTTATTTAGATTGATGGTTGAGATCATATGTCAATAAGATGTCTTAATCAATGGCCAAGTTTGAAAGTTGTAGTATGAAATAGGGTTAGGGAAGAATTAGGGCAATGACAAGGATTAATGGCCAAGATTGAACTATAAGATAATTCAATCAAGGGTAGAAAATGAATGAGACAAGAGAAGATAAGAATGACACAGATAATGAGGTTGGCATATAAAAAGAGGTTGTTGGAGAAAATTAAATAGTTATAAAATTATTTATTTTGGGAGGGAAGATGAATAACTAAATAATAAAATCATTATTTAATTATAAAAGACATGTGACATGTTAACTTTTAAATTAAATAATAATTTAATTCAAAAGTGGATGAAAATGACAAATTAGTAAATAATTAAATAAATAAAATTTATTTAATTATAGAAGAAGAGGATAATGAATAATTAAATAAATAAGCATTTATTTAATTATAGAAAGGAAGGGGCTAATTAGTGATGTAATTAAATAAACAAAATTTATTTAATTAATCAAGGGAAGAATAAAGAAAAAAAATTAATTAATTAAATAATTAATAATTATTTAATTAATAGAGGAATATGACCTTAAAAGATGATTAAATAATTAAAATTATTTAATTGTTCAAGTAGAAGGAGGAATTGATATGAAAATGTGGGTTCATAGGCAAAGGAAAAAAAATTCAGTGTCTACATTTTGCTCTTTGATATGATGTGCGACATGATGATATTTGTGTTGAGTAACATCATTTCAAAGAAGCTAAGGTATGGATAGAGGAAAATGGATGATGATGAAATAACAGTGGGATGATAATGATATAAGAATAGGATGATGATGGGATGACGATGCCCCCTTGAGAGGATAGGTGGGTTGGACAAACACATGTATGCTCTTGAAATGAAATGATAAGGAGGGACAAGATGAATTATGCAAGCTAGGAAGTGGATGAAGGAGATGAATGATACGTTATGCTACAAGAAAGTGAACAACCATGATATTTGATGTAACACTAGACATGATGCACCAAGGTATAAGGACCAAGGTGATGATGTGTCTTGTGCCCCAATGTAATACAACCTTGTCTAGATACAAGATCTGAATATTAGCTAGAATAATTTAGATTTGATGAAAATGCAAGATAAAAATGATAACACACACAAGAAAGCATGCACAAATGATACAAAAAAAAACAAGGTATTGCCTTTGTCAAGCTACAAACCAATGAGTAATTGATTGATTGATTTTGATTGATGATGATAGTGTTGCCATTGTGGGGAATGACATATCCCTAGATCAACACAAGGATGATTGATTGATTGATTGAATTTGATTGATTGGGTTTACAACAAGATTAGGATCAAGACCAAAGGATGTGATTGGATTATTTGGAAAGATTGATTGACTTGCATTTGAATTATTGCTTGAAATGATTCAATTGATTTGATTTGAAGAAGTGGTTTGGAATGATATGATGATTGATTTGATGATTTGAAAGGATTTGATGAATTGAATAGAAGAATTGATGTGATTGGAATGATTTAGATTGAAGCAATTTGATTAGAGGATTGATTGATTGATAATTTGAAAATTGATTTGAAGGAGTTGAATTGATGCATTGAATTGTTTTGAGGAATTGATTGGAAGAAGTGATTTTGTTTGATTTTATTGCTTGGATTTTTGTTGGCTATTTGATTTTTTTTGTCTTTTTTTAAGGACATTTTTCCTTCTTTTTTTTTGTATTTTTGGGGATATTTTGATTTTTGTATTTTGAAATGTTTTGATTTATTTGGATTTTGAAATGTTTTGATTTTTTGGGTGTTTTAAATGTTTTGATTTTTTGGATTTTGAAATATTTTGATTTTTTTGGATTTTTGAAATGTTTTGATTTTTTTTGGATTTTTGAAATGTTTTGTTTTTTTGGATTTTTGAAATGTTTTGAGGTGTCAATGGATGAAAATTTGTGTAGCCTTTGTGCTAGATACCACTTACAAGGGGAAAACGAAGTCTAGGTGCAAGGAGATAGATGGGATTGATGGATGGAAGGGTGGGTGATAGGATAAGGGATAAAAGGCTCATGATAGATGGATGGATGGAATGGATGTATGCATCATAAGAGAGCAAGGATGTGATCTCCAAAGACTATGTCGCATAGGAATAACATGCCCCATTCTAGGTACAAAACTTAGGAATTTTTTCGGAAAAAGCATATGACAATAGGATAATGATATGATTGGTTGGAAAAGATGAGGTATGTTAAGAGATAGCCATAACATGTTTTAACCATTTTCCCCTATATCTTCATCAAGATCAAAAGGAGGAAGGGAGGATGAATGAACTCAAATATGATAAGTAGGAATGATGGCTAAAGATGGTAGGATGGTAAGATAAAATGATATGACATGAAAATGATAGGTTGGATAGATGAGACATTGTGCCCCCAAGTGTAAGTGACATAGAAGATCAACCTACACATGATTCCTATTTTCCAAGTTTTCATCATGGTACTTATCTAGGGTGCCTATTTTCCAGGTTTTCACCGTTGGACAAAGGGATTTCTCTTTACTTTTTTTGAATTTTTGACTTTTCGGATAGAAGGGGAATATGGATAGGAGGGACTCAAGTGTCTAGTCCCATGAAAGGTGGTATTCCCACTAGAGATGGATGTCATCACATGGACCATGTCAAATGTCATTATAGATGTTGGTAAGGGATGACATGAAAGGGAGATGGAGTAGGTAGATGATGGATTATGATGTGGATTATAATATAGATTATGTAGGGAAGACGGTGGATTATGGTAGGGATTATATAGGACTTATGCAAAAGATAAATGGGGAGGCTTAGCCAAAAGCATGGACCATAGGAAGGTGGTGGGGGAGATATGTAGGATAATGAGTGAAGGTGAGGAGATGGAGGCATGTGGGATTGTTATGAAATGGAAGGGAACCATGACCAATGATTGCACACACTGTGATAAACATTGAAGCTTTTGATGTGGATAGGGTGTAGGAAGCAATGGAGATGTTTGCTTAGGAGGTGGTGGATGTAGTGCTTTTCGTACCCACATAGACTTAGTATTTTTATGACTTTTATTTTTCTTGTGGGATGGAATATGAGATTCTTGAATAGAGTGGGAATGTGAGGTGGAAGTGGATGGTTGGGATTTTTGTGATGCAGATGCCTCATTTAACTTGCTTTCATTTTTATTAGGGACCCAAACCATTTTTCTTTTGGAATTTTCTTTTGGAGGTATGGGCTTAGGTAGATTTTTGGATGGATTTTTCTTAGATTCTAATTTTCTTTTGTGCCCTAAGGAATGAGGAACCTTATGATTTTTTACTTTATAGGTAGAGGCATTGAAATTTTCACTTTTGAATCCCATGGGTATGGTGGAATGAGTGGAAGCTTCATGTTTATACAATGTGTGCATTTGTAGGTCATAATTAGGAATGTTAGGGTATTTATGGATAAATGGATAAGAGGATTGGATGGTAGGGATATTATGTGTTGGGAGTAATGGTGGTAAAGTGGATGGAGGGATATTAGGAGTTGGAAGTAATGGTGGTAAAGTGGATGGAGGGATATTAGGAGTTGGAATTAATGGTGGTAAAGTGAATGGTGGAAGGTGTACGATCACATGCTTTTTACATTTGTAGGATGATGGAAGATGAATGGAAACACATGTTTCATGTGTATGATAGGATTTATGATGGAAAGTGGACTTAGGAGGCATGAAGGAAGTATCAACATCTTGAGATTAGTGTCCTTGGGGTGTATATCCAAGGCCATAAGAGAATGGAGGGACTTTGACATGGATGGGCTCCAAAATACCTTGTTCATGAAGGTCTAGACCTTTATCTTGGTGGTTCATGTTTTGGATTATGCAATGGACAATAAGACTAGGTGGAGGTGGAACACTAGACATGAGTTTCTTATTATATGGAGAAAATGAAGCAAGGTAAGATGATGGTTGTTGTTTTTCTAAGGAGGAACATTCATGAATGAGGGTGGAAATATGGTGCAGGAGCACCCAAAATACAAGTATCAAAATACAAGCATAAATTTTAATATAATGTTTTTAATCTTTTTTTTTTGTTGTGTACGGTCTAATACACCATTGATAAGGTGTAAGGGGACCCTCTTGAAGCTTAGGTTTAATTTGGAATAAATTAGGAATCATTTGGTAGGCGTTTCCTTAGATTTTGGGAAAATTGCAAAACACAGTGTGGTTTCGAAAAAACGTTTTTTCTCCATTTTAAGCCCGAATTTGGAAACCTAACGGTTTCTTGATGATGGAAAAGGAAGCCTCGACTTTTGTTTGAGGTGGTTGGATGTTTTTACAGTGGCAGTTTTTTTGGAGAATAGAGAAAATATCAGTTTCCTGCGCAAAAACTTAGTTTACTCTGTTTTCTGAATTTCTTTTTGAAAAAGAATGTATTGAAAAGTATCTTGACACGTGAATATGTGCTGAGACTATTTTTAAAATACTGTAATAGCATAGGAATTGTCTGATATTCGTTGTAGAGTTTTATTTGCTGTGTCTTTTCCTTAAATTCAGTTTTGACTAGTAAAAGAAAGAACAAATGGAGTCTTAGCTGCATTGCCTTTGTACTCAGCATGAGTTCATTGGAAATGGAGCTTGACTCCACTACTGTACATAGGATAGGCGTAGGAATTTTTTGGTATTTAAAAAGCATGCAAAAAGATTAATCCCTAGGCGAGCAATCTAAGCCCGGCTAGGTTAAGACACTGTTTTGCACAGTTGACACCAAGGGTTATCGAGAGTGAGACCCAGAGCATTGAATCAGTGGATGATTCAATCCAACCATTGTTCTATCAAAATACCAATGGGATATGATGGAGGACTTGCAATGGGGTCAATGGTGGGTGATGGAGGATCATTAGGATCTTGAATTGCATTGTGTTCACTTAGATCAAAGGTATTTGTTTGATCTTCTATGTGTGCTTGGGAGGCATATGTCTCATCAAGGGAAGTGGATGCTGATGGATCATGGATAGGGCTAGGTAGGGGGTGGATAGGAGCAATGGAGGTTTCTTGCTCATGGATAGGTGAAGTGATAGGATCTTTACCATGGAATGCATAAAGCTGGCTAAGAGGATCATCATGGCATTCTTCATCATAGGTAAGATCATAGAGGGGAGCTTGATCATAAATAGGACCAAGTATGTTATGAGTGGTATCATTAGATGGGCCTAGATCTTGATTAGAATGGGAGGTTAATGTTTCCTAATGTTTAGGATAATTCTCTTGACATAACTCTTGGCTTGCTTGAATGGAAGTGGAAGGGGTGAATCTTGAATGGGCTCAACAACATGGAGACATGATGGAGGTTTACTTGGGATTAATGGGGAAGACTCTTGAATAGGCTCAAAGGGGGAGACTACATGAAGGGGTTGTAAGAATGGGCATGGTGTTTGAAAACTCTTTGGTAGGTTTAAAAATATGAGTTGGATGACATGGTGATGTTTGATTCCTTGCTAGTAGCCCTTAGGTCACATCCTTTGTAGGTGGATGGACACTGATAGTGGATGGTGTTATAGGCTTAGGATTAGGGCTAGGAGATGATGGATTAGGGATAGGAATTTGATTGGATGCTATATGATTAAGTTATAGGGTGCATGAACTACATTGGTGTTCCCCTTGTCAAATGGAACATGATAATTGAAAGGCTCTTTATTTTGTTGCCAAGGTGGACTTGGGCTCCTATGTTGATGTGGCATTAACATGATAGGTAGGTGAGTTTGGTTGGCATGATGATGAAGGTGACACATAGGATTGTGGTTGAATGTGTTGAGGTTGTAATGGTGTTTGGACTTGTTGTGGTATGATTTTTTTTTGTGATAATGATGGATGGGTTGCATAGGATAATGGTTGTTGAGAGGTGGTTTGGAATAGATAAGGGTTAAAATTAGAAGAGGTGTGATAGGTTGATGAAGAGGTAACATGATATGTGGATGGATGAGGTTGATATGATGATATAGGTGACACATAGGTTGAGGTGAAATTTGTTGATGTGGTGATTGGAATTGATGATGTGCTTGTTAGATTTGACAAGTGGCCATGAGGCATTGGGATTGTGCTATGGGTTTTTTCAATTGAGGTGATTGGTTTTTTTGAAGTTGAAATCATTAGATGAGGCCTTGGAGCCCATGTATAATTTTTGGTCTAACGGTTGTGTTGCTTGATAAAGTGATTGGAGGAGGTTTTGGAATTGGGGTACTAGGTCTTCTAATGTTGGCATGATGTAAAATGATGTTGATTGGATTAAAGAGATGATGATGATTAGGATATTATGTGGAATGACAAGATTGTATGATCTGGATGATGTGGAAAATATTTATTGGAATTTTGACTTGGGAAATATCAAACATAAGATCTCACATGTCAATGCATGAACACACACACCAAACACAATGATAAACTTGTCTTTTAAGATTAAATTTTATGATTAAGCGAACACTGGAGTACACAACAAGTCTAATTCTAGTCAAGTGGGTATGGCCAATTAGGTATTAAGCTAGGATGCACAAGGTTTACTAGGGATGATTTGAAAGCAAAATCCCGCACATAGCTGGGAGAAAGGGGTAACCCACCCTTCACCTTCACTTCCCAAAGGTATAAAGTTCTTTGGGGCTTAGCCAAGAGTGACAAGATTTCAACTCCCAAAGAGGCATGTATTTGGATTCACACCTTGATTGAGGTTGTCCCTTGGAGGGTGTGTGCTCCAAGAAAGCCTCCTAAGAAGGGTATGACAAAAGAAAACCAAGTGAGGTGTTTTGGAGGATACACACACTTGATTCACACTCACAGTTGTTAATTTCCCTTTAGAAAATCAAAATGTGTGTAAGAAAACAATGGAAGAACTTGTTCTTTTTAACCCAAAACCAAAATGTGTGATAGAAGAAAATGGTTCTTTTAAAGCCTAATTTCAATGATGTGATAGAAAATAAGATTGATTTTACACCCCAAAATCCAAATGTGTGATCAAACAAGTTGTTCTTTTTAAGCCCCAAATTGAAGTGTGTTGACAAGCAATGATTAGAGATGAAAGATGGAATGTGTGCACCTATACTTTCTTTAGCTCCATATTTTTTTCCACTCGATCCAATTTTTCCTTTGAAGTGTTTATGTTTTTCTGCACATTCACAAAACCAACAACAAAGCCAAAACCCTAACAAGATAATTGATCACTAATATTAGAGGGTTAGCTAGTCAAGAGAAATATAATTTTTGGAAATTTTTTTGGCATAAAAAATAAAAATAAAGAGAACAGGCCCTTACTAAAATTTCTAGAGCTTTCCAAAAATGTAAATAAATCCTAAAAAATTGTTGTTTTGCACAAAACATTAATTTTTTATGATTAAAAAATTATAAATTTTTTAAAATAGGTTCAAAAATTCTTATTTTTGGACTGAAGACGCCTGACATCATCCCAAATCTGCATAATTTTTTTTGTGAAAAGATCTGCTAATGTTCATGAGATATAAGCAAATCTTTGTAAAACCCTAATTTTCAAAGATCTATTTTTTGTCTAATTATTTTTCATCCAAATTAAAAACATAAAGAACATACCCCTATTATAATTTAGATAGCTTTCCAGAAATATAAAAATATTTGAACAATTCTCTAATTTTCTCTCAAAACTGATTTTTCATGAAAAATAAAAATAAAAATAATAAAAAATTAAAAACAAGTCCGAAAAATCTGATTTAAGGACTAGAAGCTATTGATACTGTCCCCAACCTTTTTTTTTTTTTGTGAAAATATCTATAGTCATTTGAGAGATATGATCAAATCTTTGAAAACTAGGGTTTTTTCCCAAAATGATGTAAAACCTACAACAAAAATCTAACAAAGCATGCAAAAAAAAGGATCCAACTCCAAAATTCCTCAAAATATTGAGCTAAAAATCAGTTAGGGGGTTCACGTTGGGTTTACCAAAAAGTATATGAAAATTTTACATAAAATAAAAAATGATAAAACAATAACATGCATTATGTAATCCAAATCTTCAATACCTCAAATAGATGCAATGATGGATGAATTATTCAATTGGTTTGATATGTTAGTTGCTCAATTCAGTAGCATAACATTGAGATGGAGATGATAGATGAATGATGATAGATAGAAATGGATGAATGGTTTAATAATGATTTTGGTAGCATAAGGATATTTGAAGAATCAACCCCCGCTAATGGCTTATGAGAGGGTTGATTTATAGGAAAGGTCTGCTTTGGATTGATGGTTGAGATTGGATGTCAAAAGGATGTCTTAATCAATGGCCAAGATTGAAAGTTGTAGTATGAAATAGGCTTAGGGAAAAATTAGGGCAATAATAAGGATTAATGGCCAAGATTGAACTATAAGATAATTCAATCAAGGGTGGAAAATGAACGAGACAAGAGAAGATAAGAATGGCATGGATAATGAGGTTGGCATAGAAAAAGAGGTTACTGAAGAAAATTAAATAATTATAAAATTATTTAATTTGGGAGGGAAGGTGAATAACTAAATAATAAAAGAATTATTTAATTATAAAAGACATGTGACATGTTAACTTTTAAATTAAATATAATTTAATTCAAAAATGGATGAAAATGAAAAATTAGTAAATAATTAAATAATTAAAATAATTATTTAATTATAGTAGAAAAATGACAATAATTAAATAAATAAGCATTTATTTAATTATAGAAAGGAAGGGGCTAATTAGTGATGCAATTAAATAAAAAAAATCATTTAATTAATCAAGGGAAGAATAAAGAAAAAAAAAGAATTAATTAAATAATTAAGAATTATTTAATTAATAGAGGAATATGACCTTAAACAATAATTAAATAATTAAAATTATTTAATTATGCAAGTAGGAGGAATTGATATGAAAAGGTGGGTTCATAGGCGAAGGACAATTTTTAGTGTCTACACTAACTACTACTTCCAACCCTAAATTCTTTCTTATAGAGATGAAAGAGAAAAACAAGCTTTAGGCTAGGAAGCACACACGTCAAAATTTCATTAGACAGTTGCAACAATATTCCTTTTTCAGTTACACTTGATTCTTTAGGTGGTGAAAATAAACATGAGGCAAAATTGACCTCAACTCATTCTAGAAAATATGTCCCACCTCAAAAACGCATCATTTTTTTGTTACACCAACTTCAAAATATTCCCCATGCGCTAAAAAAATGCCCACCATGGGAGAACTAGACAACAAAACTTACAAAGCAAGACAAGGAAAGCAGATAAAAAGTCAAAATTGTTTTATCCATATCAGCACCACATGCTACTCATCTCCAATTGAAGAGAGAACAATATTTTGCAATGTTTTATCAAAATCCTAATATGTATTATATTTAGGCTATGCATTTCTCTTCTCCCATCCATTATTTTCCTTGTTCATTACACAGATTCATTCTGTGTATTTTTCCAACCAAGTGTTAAAATATTTTTTAGTTGGCCATTTCACATTCAATAAACCTTGCACTTTAGTACTTTACTGAGAGTATCTAGCATCAATTAAGATCCTAGCCTCTTTAACAAAAATTTCCATCTTTGTTTCAATCTCCACCATTGTATCAATATTTGGATTCAGCAGGATGTAGTCAGTGATAGTCAATGCCATCATAGATACTACAAGCATCCCTTCCAAATATTTCTTCTAGGTGTCAAATGGTTGCAACTCACCTTTTGGATTCAATATCTGAGGCATACCATGTTCCTCCATTTCTTTAAATATTTTTAGCTTATTTTGGAGCTACACACCTAGCTTTCCATGGAAATTAGTTATCTCATTGACTGAGTCAATAATTTGCAATATTTCAGGAATGTTAGTAGGTTCCTTGGGATCATCCTCCTTCATTTTGGGCATCATTTCTCTCAAATCACTCACCCTAGTAATCTAATTATTACATTCATTCCTGAAGGCCTCTTGTACCTATAGATACTTTGTATTTGCTTCATGAATATTCTTATAGGTGACCCAAACATCACCAGCCTTGTTGACCGACTTGGTCACCCTATTCTTTAATACATCCTCAAACATCTCGCTCACCACCTTAACAGTTTCAAGATTTTCCTTCTTGACATTTTCTTTCTCATTATTCAACTGATCATTCAAATCTTTAATTTTCAAGGCTAAGGTCTCCTTATCCTATGTAGAAAAATCTAAGGAAGAAGAGGGTGGCAAGGTTATTGTCCTTTTTTACTAAGTAGCCTAAACAGTGGCCCTCATCTTATTTATCTCATCCAAGGCCTTATTATACTCCTTCACCAAAGAATCATACTTTTTCTAAGAAATATGTTCAATATCCAAACTAAGCATGGCAACATGTGCAGTTAATTCAACTACTTGGACAAGAGTTATGTTTGTAGCTCTTTTGACCACTAAGGATCCAATAACCTCTTCAATAGGCCTAGCAACATCATGTTTACTAGTATTGGCTACCATAGACCAAATTGAAAGAGTATACAACTTTGGACTATATCCAGATCCAAACACCTTATCCTCAAAATGCTCCTTAGATATTGAAGCTTGAGGGTCCCTTCTTACTACATCATATGCTATAGCAATAGTGATAGTGCACCCTGGTAATAACATGATTCTGCTATCTGTGAAAATTTTCCTAGCCTCAATGGGAGTAATAGTTGCAATTTCAACCTTGATCTTTTCCTCCTATACATTCTTAGCTTCTTCCTGATGAGAAGGTTCAACATTAGCTTGATCTAATTCAAGTCTCTCCTTTATCTCTTTACTCCGCTATTGAATCATAAATTCCTTAAATTCTTTGGATTGCACAAACTTATCATCAACAAGGAATTCATCACATTTTTTGATCTTGGGATCATCATCACTTTATCATATTTCCATTTGATAATTCTGTCAGGGGGAACATTTGAACTATGAGTTTCCTCAATATGAGAAGAAGGGAATTTTTTCTCCACCTCCTCATTCCCTAGCACATGTTCTGCCATTTGTTCCTCCCTAACTTCTTAAAAATATGTAGGCTTCCTTGGGATATCAATAGCTTGTTGTTGTTGTTCTAGGAGAACCTGTGCTCTGTCAACAACCTCCTTCACTTTTACCTTAAAATCACCACTCTAATAATACCTTAACATAGTGAAAGCTCTCTCAAGAGGGTCTACAATTACATTATATGGACTTATATAAAAGGAATTCCTCTAAATGATACTTTATTCAATGTTCATTATAGTTTTCCATTCCTTCTTTCTAGTCATGATAGCCTAATCACTTGTCAAATTCCTTAGTACATCATCTATGTACAAGAACTGGTGGTGTATCACTTTAGCCCCGTAGGCTCTAATCAATGTATATTCAGAATGAAGAAACCAATTTGCCCAATTATGCATTTCTCTAGATCCTGGTGTATCTTTTGGGCACATGATATTTCTGATTTTAGGAGAAAGCTTGTGAATAGGTGCTACACCCAACTCTTCTAGGATACCATATCTTATAACATTAGAAAACAAGATATAATTGGACTTGGAATAGTCTTGATCCAAAATGTTTGTCCACATTTGTACTGGTAAAACATTATTTTCATTTTCCCTAAATCTCAATTCCAACTTCCTTTTCTAGTCATAATCACCCTCCCATAATAGCATATGTATTAGCAAAGAATAATGAGGGAAATGTAAAGGGAGCACCTTCTTCTTCAAATTGAGGAAATCCTCATGCATCTGATCAACAACATAGTTGGAATAATCAAAACTAGTTTTCTAGTTATGACCCTATATATCTGCCACCATCACCAATAAGTCAAGGGCTATCCTTACCTCAAAATTTTGAGCTAACACTTGATTGAGGAAATAATAAGTGTTCTTGAAATAATCCACAAACTCCTCACACTCAAAAGGCTCAACATCCTTAGTGAGGAATTTCTCCTTGCTCTTTCTATGTTGAACAAGCAGTCTATTTTTGTATGCAAATCAGTTATTCTCATATTCAACATATAGCTCAGCATGCTTAAACTTTAAACTATAATTGGGATTTAACCCAAATACTTCCACCATCTTGTCCTTTCTCACTTCTAGGATCACATCACCATTTTCACTCCTGATTGTTCTGTCAATGGGATTATAGTGCCTGGCTAGTTCCATCATCAAGTCCACCTCTACAAACACATTTGGTACCACCAACATTCCAAGGTTCATCCCCATAAGTAACATGTAGGCTTACTAGAATACTGCCTATTAAAAGCATACCAGAACAATTGCCACCCACTCTGAGGCTGGGCCTTTTCACCAATCTCACCAGCACTATCAATTAACCTAGTGGTCATAACAACTTGAACTGTAGGTATTTTTCCAATGCATGACCCTCCTTCATTTGTGTCTCTAGAGGCCTCTTGCATAAACCTTTCCATTTCCTTTTTTTCACTTTTGGACCTAGTAGACATTGTAGGAGTACTTGGTGAAGAGTTAGATATTGTAAGTGGTTTCAACTTAACCTTAGATGAAACATCCTAAATTTTAAGTCTTTTAACCCTCTTTTTTTTGTTTCCTCTCCGACCTAATACTAGATTCACTGGGCTTTGGATCACTCATGTTTTCAATGCAGAAGAACTAGGGTTCATAATTTCTTAGAGATGAAAAGAAACCCTTTCCAAGTATGAGAACACAAGGCACTACTTACAACACATAAATATATCCTTGAACTTTACCCAGCACTCACCACTAAATTGAAGCTATGATAAATGGACAAGCAAACAATCTTCCCAATTCCCTATCTTCTTTCTAAGGTATTTCACCTTAATACTTCAACTAGAAAGAGATATACAATTTGCTTACCCAGGTAAACACTATGTCACACTTGCTGCTATATTTTATGGAGCTTCCCACACAATTTCCTTAGCTTCTAGTATCCTTTCTACTTGCGAGTGAATCCAAATGCATGACCAACCGGGTATCTACTTTATTTTATGGCCAAGAGATAGGCATGCCACCATTAATGCTTGATAGTAAGTTCATGCAAGCAAACTAATAATTAGTCGTTCATATTTAAACCTTGATCATTGATCACTCTATTTTAAAACTATATCAATGGTTATCAATTCACCTCACTACTTTCTTCCTTGCTTTATACAATGTCCTTAGGATTCTACCATGTTGTCTCTTCATGCAATAGTTGTCGCTTATCGCTAATATACCTCATCCTTGACCAGCTCCATCAATGATGCAAACATCCATGCGATGAAATCTTAGCCCTTGGATCTATAGCCCATCTTTGATCACGTTCATTTTCCCATTGCACATTGCTAATTAAAACTTCACAACTTGGATCCTATTAATGATGGGAGACATAGTGAAGAGATCAGATTAGGACACATACACCTGGATGAAAATCAATGTTACAAGAGACATCATATATAAGATTTATTCATATTAGCGAAAGAAACTCTAAACATAGAACTCCATCTCTCAGTGCTATTTTGGAACTTAAGCTTTGGAATGAATCCATGATGAGTGATAAAATGAAAAAACATTAGGTCATCACTCATAGCTAATTCTCCTCATATAGTTTGCTAGCAATTAGCGATGAGATATCTTCATAGTGACATTGTGTATTGCGTATCACTAATATAGAACTTAGCACTTAAAACATATCCATGATATGTGATGCATGGGAAACCCACAATATCACTCATCACTAATTGAAATTTATCATTTCATGACCATCCATGATGAGGAATGAAGATAAGAACATAAGGTTGGAGGCCATCAGTTATCACTATTACAATACTCAAGGCTCAAAAGCCATTAGCGATAAGAAATTCCTCAATGATGCAAGGAACATCACTCATCATGCATTGATATCAAGAGCTCCAATAGCTATTCACGATGAGAAAAAAAAAGAAATACCACTCATCACTTGTCACCAGTTCAAAACATACACTCCTGAATTAACTAGTGATGAGCGATAAGGATAAACAGTCGATGAGACTTGAGTGAAGACTTGTAAGCACATGTTTATAAGTCATTGTAATGAAGGGGACCCTCTAGGATGATATGATACAAAGGGATCAAAGACTCCTAAGTCATAAAATGAAAAGGATGTAAAGGCCAAAAAGACTCTTTATTTAACCTTATAAAAATAAGAAACTCAGACCTAGGCAAGGGGGACCAGTTATCCTACGACCGTGGATGGCATAAGATGTTTTAATGTGACTAGTGATGGGAAATAGGAAGTCAACAGTGAAATAGAACCCCTCAACAATGAAGAGAAAATAAACTCTAACCCTATAGGTATTAGCCAAAATGTGATAAGGCTTTTAGATGGAACATCAAAAATTTGCAAGTTCCATCAGTGGCTCCGACTAGGGACACATGCCTCTTGTAGGCATGGTGAGATCCTAAAATCTCAGGTTGAAGTAGACCAAAACTAAGGGATAAAACAAGAGGACCTGTTGACACCAAAATTTGAAGAGGTAATAGTGTCTTATGGGAAACTCAGTTTATGGGGGACCTTTTGCACTAAACTGAGTGACCTCCAGATTTTAGAGAAGCTGACTTCTTCTATAATGGGGGGTTTGGAAAGGGAAAAGGAAATAGATATAATAAAATAAAGTCTAACCTAAGGTGATGTTCCAAGACTTAATGATAGACACGATGAATCATAGATCTAAGGGCCTGATTGGTGTTTGTAGTGTTCCAAAAAATTAGAAACTAAAGATTACAGCATAGACAATCCATTCATTGACATGAAATAATATTGCATACATTCCTACTGCCAAGAAGAGTCATTAGACAAGGTCTAGGTCAGCAAACTTGCATTCAACATATATAGAAGTTCTCAAATGAAATGTCTAGACAATAAAAGCACAGTTTACAGTTTGATCAAATAGCATGAAACAATAGAAAGGCCGAACAATTGGCACAGTCTGAAAGTTTTTCCAATAAAATAAAACAGTAATAAAAGGCTAATGTCTTTAACCAAAACTAGTGTTTCCTCCAAATTCTGGACCCTTTTCTCACAACAGAAAAAGGTATATATAGCAGGAAAAAACCCCCACCGCTTCAGAGAGCAGCAACAAAAAAGATTTCGCAATCCCCTAGCAATGATGCAAAAATCAAAATATTCCCCAAGCCATTGCAACATAAATGATTTGAAACCAAGCATCTGGGCATTCCAAGCACAGGTACATCCTCTAAAAATTATGGCAGTGGTCCTGACAAGGCTTAATCAGACAAGTGTCACCATCTCATGCAAATGATTATGACAGGTAGTGGCCAATAGAAGCATTTGGTCTATTTGGTCCATCGCCTGAATATGAGATCCGTCGACTAGGCAAGTGGTAGCCTTTCGCTACTCGTGTGAATGTCTCTCTCTCTCTGCTGAAGACTTATGCTAAGGCTACAAATGTCAAATGGGAAGAGCACTTAACCAATAGTGGAGGGAACAATCACCAGCCGGGCGCAAAAGAGACGTGTGGCAGCATTTCGCTACCCGCAGTTGTTACTTTATCTCTATGTTGAAAGTTTTCCGAAGAGTAGACACATAGTAAGAGTGCATCGTAGATAAAAATTGTGGGGCCTACCAAACCTTTTTTGGGAATGAGGGCTTTGTGGCACTTGAGCAGAGCCTGATGAGGCAGTAAGAAAGAATGATAAAAAAAATCCCGCAGCCACAACACGTGGAAGCATAGAGGGGTTTCCCGGGATGCGAAAGGAATGAAAAAACTTGGGGTTGCGAAGAGTAGGCATGTGGAGTGGGAGAGCAGACTTTAGATAAAAGGCTAAGTTGATTACTTGCAATGCACGGGCTGATGCATAGAATAAAATACACCCGAAGGGAGCTCGTTAAATAAATATTAATAGCTTTTGGTGACTGCTGGTGGTTTTTCTTGTAAACCAGGTTGGTCTCCTATTCTACCTATGGAGTAGTCATCTCCAATCAAGGGTAGCTCAGAGGACCTGGACCAACTGACAAGATCAAAAGATCTTCTGCACTTTAGGCTCTGTAGAACCAGGGCGGGTATACCCACACAATGCCTCAAATAAGACTAGACATTGCTTTTTATAGCAGATGACTCCTGATTCCAAGTGTTGAGAACTTCAAATGGGGCTAGATTCTTAGTTACAAAACACTTGAAGCAACAAGGAGGCAAGACAAGACATCAAGCAAAAGATATTCAATGATTTATATGAATTGTTTTCTGAGAGGGACAGGGCGCAAGACAGATTAGTGCCTAATCCAGGGTCATGGAGTCACACACAAAAGATGGAATTCATCTGCAAACAAGACTCAATTAGTGGATTTTGTTTTGCTAATGCCTTACATCAGCTATCAGTGCCTTACACTGACAATCCAGCTCTTGTATCAACTAGACTCTTCTTACCAAATCCAACCTGCAAACAAATAATCACTGCTATCTATTCAAAGGATTTAACTGCTTCCTTGAAGCAGACCTATCAACAAATAACACAGTCCCATGAAGTATGAGAAGATGAACAAAAACACCTTATGCATTTATTCAAATGATTAAAAGCTTACAAATGTGGAGACAATCTGATGATATGCATGAAAGATAAGCATCTTCATGTATTCCTGCTTAACTGATTGCATTTAGAGAGGAATTCAACATTTCAGTTTACAGACTCAAAAGTGACCTAAGACCAAATCCTAATCTATCCCATGTTGGTCCAAAAACACATAAAAATGGAATGGAACCAAGGGAACCAAACCCAAGGGACCGAACCCCTCATCCTGGCCATGAATTCTCCTTTTATAGGAAAAGGGAGAGCAACAAGCAACCAGCTAGGGAAAAAACATGTTAGCAATTAACCAAACAAACTCTAAACAACACACAAGCCACATCACCAGTCCACGTCAGACCCCAACTGCATCGTGACCAATCAAAACCCTCGCTATGACCTTCAACAACTTCTCTGGTCTCATAAATGCCTCTGGTCGGATCTCTGTCAGGAGGGACATTCCTGCACGGATAGAGATCAATCAACTTGCACCAAATCCGCTGCCAAATCCGCGTGTAAATACTTGAGCCATGTCATCCTTGTCCCAGAGTTTCGTTGCCATGAATGCTAGCTCGGTGGAGCCAGCGACCAATTCTCTGTCACCATGAATGCTCCAGGATTCTGGTTTTTTCGCGCGCACCGTCAATATCAAACCCTGATCATGGTTTAGTTTGAAACTCAACTATCAATTATTCGAGATCGGACGACCATCACATTCCTCGCAGGATGTATTAATCGATCACATTTTATTGGTGAGTCGAATGAGAGCCCTTGATCTCTATCATTGGCCACTGCAGGCCATTGATCTATGTGGTCCTCTGCATGGCATACCTGACATTCGGCCATTGATAACCATCGAGCACCTATATTGTTCTAATTAAAACATCATCGTTCACATTTAGCACATGCACACTTGTGGCCTTTAAGTTGCTCGGGTTTTACCTTTCCACATCCTGCAGCTCACAATAGATCGCCAAGACATTAATGATCTCACACCGACTGAAACCTTTTTCTTTTTGTGCATCACTATAATATTAAGATATCGGGAAGACCTCCTGTAGAGCATACCATGTCTTTTCAAAAGTCTTCATTCACTTGTGTGTCGCTGAGATGTTACACCGAATGCTCCAAGTCTAGCCGAAGTGAATCCCATATGTTATGTCGGCGAGACATAGACACTTTGTCGAGACTTATTCCGAAAACCCAGACTCTTGCCAATACACTTCCATCCACCATCGGTCGGTGTGACCCTGCAAATTTTCCGTGACCACACTGATGGCATTACACTTTGCCGAAATGCTCATTCTAAAGCAAGTCGGTATAACATTTCAATTTTGATAAGACCCTATCCCGACTGTATACCATAAGCCAATAGAGAATACTTTCCATCGCCAAAATACAATAGAAGTCTTGCTGACTGCGGCCTGAAAGATAAATTCAATTGCCACGACATCTGAAATGTCTTGCCAATAGGCAACTTAGACATTTCAAATTGGATTGGAAAGACTAGGCATACTCGGCGAGACGTCACAGTGAAGTCATCGCGGGGCCAGTGAAAATGGTAACAAGGGGCCGGTTAACGACGAGACAAAGGCGCTCGGGGGGAACTTAAGTTGCAGGTGTATCGGCCAGGTAGGTCAATGAATCAAAAAGCCAGCGGAACGGGAACCAAACAAGGTCGAAGCCGGAACTAGGAAAGAGATGGAGTCGGAGCCGGAGCGGGGGAAGAAACGAAAACCAAAATGACCACCCGAGACCAAAACCCAACCCGGATCTGCCTCCGCAAAAGACAAAGGAAGGGAGACGGGAGCGGAATAGAACCCGAAACTGGAACCCGGAAAAGGTTCCAAAACCTGTTCTCATTCCGATCCCGCCCCCGCCAAAGGAAACAAAGAAGAAAACAAAGGGAAGAATGCAGAGAGGAAAATGACCAGCGACCGACGAAGGGCAGAAAGGGAAAGAAAATCCAATCACACGGAATCAGAACCGGGACGGATTCGTGAACAGGGCCTAGAAATTCAGAATTTGGAAAAGTTCTAGCTCCGTTCAAGCATCCATTCCGCCTCCGATAAAACAAAAGAAAATCCAAGGCAAGAAAAAGAGAAAGGGGAACCGAACTAAAAGCCCAAAAATGGGGAAAGAAAAGCCAGGAAAAACCCTAACATAGGCCGCCCCAACATAGAGATGAAAACTAGCACGCTGGGCTCAACCCTTGTGGGAGCCCATTTAACCCACGTGCTAAAATGACAGATAAAACTCACAAGCCAAGGATTTGCAATGAAAAACAAGGGCACACAACCAGAACCTGAAAGACAACCAAGAAAGGCTCTAACATAGGCTCCTGTTGGGGATGTATGACCCCCGTGGGCATAGCAAGATTCCAGATCTTAGGGAGAGCAGACCAGAAAAGGAGAGACCCAGAACATACCAAAAACCCAGCCTGGACAAGGCCAAAAGACACAAAAAGAAAGTAAAACAGAAACATAAGATCAAAACCCTAGACTAAATGTTCATGGAAACAGATATGCTTCAGGTGAAGCACCCTCGAGAATTGTCCATGAACCTGCAATTCAAGAGTCCATTTATTCATTCCTTGTTTTATCTGATGACACCAGGCCACCAAATGAAAATGAGGGCCAACATTTACCCCTGTCAAATACTATTTTGCAGAATGAGCTAGTCTCTCCTAACTCATGCTTGCCTCTGCCAAACTACAACAATATAAGTAAATGCACCTCTGCAAACATAAGTATCAGGTTGCCCTTGTGCAAGTGAAAACTTACTCTTTGTTTAGTTTTATCTTCAACTAGCAACCAGACCCAATAAACTTTATCATTGCCACACTCTTCATTGTCTGATTTTGTGTCATGTGGAAATACCTGTGAATACTGATCAAGACCATATGAAAACATAGTCTGATCACAAATAGCTACCTGATAAAACATGTTAGTACCTCTAAACAGGCTATCATATTCATCATTATAAACATGTACATGATCCTTATGCATTTGAAAGTCAGACATACTTTCAAAATAATGACTGCTATGTGACAAAAAGCTATCATATTCAAAATTTGCATTACCCTGAAGCTGAAAACAACTAGCTCCAGTGCTCTGCATATTGTCACATTCTGTGAAAACTTCATCAAGTGTATACAAAGGAATACACTCACCATTCAACACATCTTGCAACTGCTCTATATCATTTTTAGTAGGATGAGGCACATCATTAGTGCAATGATGGTTTGAACTACTACTCCCACTTCCTCTTTTCACTTGGCTTTGTTCTTCATCATGCTGGCAATGAGAGTCACCAAAGGACTTTAACTCATCCTCATGGGCTGTCCAACTGTCATCATCATCCCAATCTTGCTCATCATTGAGCAACTTTGGTTCAGAAGCACAATCTAATTTCAGACTGAAATCAGTGTCATCATGATCTGCAAGATCACCATTAGAAGGGGCATCAGAATCACTTGCATTATACCTTGCATCCTGCAGGTCCTCATCGTCAAGACTGATATGAGTTTCCCACAACAACCTAGAGTTGTTGTGGGAAAACCTTTGATATTCTATGGTTAGAAAATCTGATATTTGTTTACAACTTAGTAGGTTACTGCTCTGTCCTACCCTCTCAACCACTTCTTCCTCTTCTTGACCTCTACCAAGACTAGATACATCACCAAAGGTATCAAGGAACAAATTTTTGAGCTGATACCATGAAAAAATGGAGTGCACTAGTAAGCAAGTGCACCAATCATCGGCCACACCTTCTAAAGGTCTAACAAATAGCTTCATGACCACATCCTCTTTTTCAACTTGATAGTCTCCAATGAAATCAATAAAAAGTTGCATATGTCTTGATACTGATTCCTCAACACCACCTTTAAACTTGGGTAAATATTTATTGATTCCCCTAGGGGCAGCATGTGGGTAACCCTGGATTTTATCAAAATCCAAAGGGTTGTATCTTTCACTATCATACTCCCTCTTATGAAGACAAGACTGTGCCCTAAGCATGGTATCATAGCTTGTAGAGGGAGAAACGGGACAACAATGCATTTTGCAAATGAAATCTATCCCTCTACAACTATCCAGTTGCAATATTCAAACTTCCCCTGATGCTAGTGCTTGATCTCACCAAATAAAGGGGAATAAAGTTTTTTTTTATGTTCAAAAAGCATGAAGAATACCTGGAAACGTTGCAGCCATGGAACTATTCTTTGAATCTTCAACAGGTTCACCTTGACAGAGTCGCCACCTCCTTGCAGAGGAATAAACATCAAATGGTATGAAGCTCACACACATGTACATTCTTCTCTGAGTTCATTCCACTGGCAGAGCACCATAGATATTTTCAGGCTCATTGTAACAAGACCTCCTCCAGGCCTGAGATTCTTCAAACTTTGAACCTAACCAACATGGCAAACAAATATGACTCTTTGATAAGGAAAGACTCTAGTTACTCCCTAGTGGAGTCGCCATCTTGTTGGTGACTCAGATGGGAAAATGGGAACTCACACTAGCCAACTTCTTATTACAGACTGTATTACAACTTGTTTATCCCTAGAAGAGTCGCCATCTTGTTGGTGACTTAGATGGGAAAATAAGAACTCACACTAGCCAACTTCTGATTACAAACTATATTACAACTTGTTTATCCCCAGTAGAGTCACCATCTTGTTGGTGGTTTTTCTTGTAAACCAGGTTGGTCTCCTATTCTACCTATGGAGTAGCCATCTCCAATCAAGGGCAGCTCAGAGGACCTGGGCCAACTGACAAGATCAAAAGATCTTCTACACTTTAGGCTCTGTAGAACTAGGGCGGGTATACCCACACAATGCCTCAAATAAGACTAGACATTGCTTTTTATAGCAAATGACTCCTGATGCCAAGTGTTGAGAACTTCAAATGGGGCTAGATTCTTAGTTACAAAACACTTGAAGCAACAAGGAGGCAAGACAAGACATCAAGCAAAAGATATTCAATGATTTATATGAATTGTTTTCTGAGAGGGACAAGGCACAAGAAAGATTAGTGCCTAATCCAGGGTCATGGAGTCACACACAAAAGATGGAATTCATCTGCAAATAGGACTCAATTAGTGGATTTTGTTTTGCTAATGCCTTACATCATCTATCAGTGCCTTACACTGACAATCCGGCTCTTGTATCAACTAGACTCTTCTTACCAAATCCAACCTGCAAACAAATAATCACTGCTATCTATTCAAAGGATTTAACTGCTTCCTTGAAGTAGACCTATCAACAAATAACACAGTCCCATGAAGTATGAGAAGATGAACAAAAACACCTTATGCATTTATTCAAATGATTAAAAGCTTACAAATGTGGAGACAATCTAATGATATGCATGAAAGATAAGCATCTTCATGTATTCCTGCTTAACTGATTGCATTTACAGAGGAATTCAACATTATAGTTTACAGACTCAAAAATGACCTAAGACCAAATCCTAATCTATCCCAGGCTGGTCCACAAACTCAGAAAAATGGAACTGAACTAAGGGAACCAAACCCAAGGGATTGAACCCCTCATCCTAGCCATGAATTCTCCCTTTATAGGAATAGGGAGAGCAACAAGCAACCGCCCAGGGAAAAAACATGTCAGCAGTTAACCGAACAAACCCTAAACAGCACGCAGGCCACATCACCAGTCCACGTCAGACCCCAACTACATCGTGATCAATCAAAACCCTCGCTATGACCTTCAACAACTTCTCTGGTCTCATAAATGCCTCTGGTCGGATCTCTGTCAGGAGGGACATTCTTGCATGGATAGAGATCAATCAACTCGCACCAAATCCGCCACCAAATCCATGCGTCAATACTCGAGCCATGTCGTCCTTGTCCCAGAGTCGCGTCACCATGAATGCTAGCTCGGCAGAGCCAACGACCAATTCTTTGTCACCATGAATGCTCCAAGCTTCTAGTTTTTTCGTGCACACCGTCAATACCAAACCCTAACCATGGTTTAGTTTGAAACTCGACCGTCGATCATCCGAGATTGGGCGGCCATCGCATTCCTTGCAGGATGTATTGATCGATCACATTTTATCGACAAGTCAAACAAGAGCCCTTGATCTCTATCATCGGCCACTGCGGGCCATTGATCTATGTGGTCCTCTGCATGGCATACCTGACATTCGGCCATTGATTACCATCGAGCACCTATATCATTCTGATTAAAACATCACCGTTCACATTTGGCACATGCACACTTGTGGCCTTTAAGTTGCTCGGGTTTTACCTTTCCACATCCTGCAGCTCACAATAGATCGCCAAGACATTAATGATCTCACACCGAATGAAACCTTTTTCTTTTTGTGCATCGCTATAATATTAAGATATCGGGAAGACCTCCTGTAGAGCATACCATGTCTTTTCGAAAGTCTTCATTCACTTGTGTGTCGCTGAGATGTTACACCGAATGCTCCAAGTATAGCCGAAGTGAATCCCATATGTTATGTCGGCGAGACATAGACACTTCGTCGAGACTTATTCTAAAAACCTAGACTCTTGCCGATACACTTCCATACACCATCGATCGGTGTGACCTTGCAAATTCGCCGTGACTTCACACTGATGGCATTACACTTTACCAAAATGCTCATTCTAAAGCGAGTCGGTATAACATTTCAATTTTGATAAGACCCTATCCTAACTATATACCATAAGCCGATAGAAAATACTTTCCATTGCCTAAATACAATAGAAGTCTTGCCGACTGCGGCTTGAAAGATAAATTCAATCATCAAGACATCTGAAATGTCTTGCCGATAGACAACTCAGACATTTCAAATTTGATCGGGAAGACTGGGCATACTCAGCGAGACGTCACAGCGAAGTCACCGCAGGGCCAGTGAAAACAGTAACAAGGGGCCGGTTAATGATGAGACAAAGGGGCTCAGGGGGAACTTAAGTTGCAGGTGTACCGGCCAGGTAGGTCAATGAATCAAAAAGCCAGTGGAACAGGAACCAAACAAGGTCGGAGTAGGAACCAGGAAAGAGACGGAGTCGGAGCGGGAGCGAGGGAAGAAATGAAAACCAAAATGACCACCTGAGACCAAAACCCAACTCGGATCTACCTCCGCAAAAGACAAAGGAAGGGAGACGAGAGCAGAACAGAACCCGAAACTGGAACCTAGAAAAGGTTCCAAAACCTTTTCTCATTCTGAACCCGCACCCACCAAAGGAAACAAAGAAAAAAACAAAGGGAAGAACACGGAGAGCAAAACAACCAGCGACCGACGCAGGGCAGAAAGGGAAAGAAACTCCAATCACGCGGAATCAGAACTGGGACGGATGCGTGAACAGGACCTAGAACTTTATAATTTGGAAAAGTTATAGTTCCATTCAAGCGTCCATTCTACCTCCGATAAAACAAAAGAAAAGCCAAGGCAAGCAAAAGAGAAAGGGGAACTGAACTAAAAGCCCAAAAATGGGGAAAGAAAAGCCAGGAAAAACTCTAACATAGGCCTCCCCAACGGAGAGATGAAAACTAGCACACTGGGCTCAACCCTTGTGGGAGCCCATTTAACCCACGTGCTAAAATGACAGATAAAACTCGCAAGCCAAGGATTTGCAATGAAAAACAAGGGCACACAACTAGAACCTAAAAGACAACCAAGAAAGGCTCTAACAGTGACTACAAGGGGCATTTTTCCTGAGGAATGCAGAACCCAAAATTTATCTAGTTTACAGGCCAAAGTACCATTTCATTAGATAACAGAGTTAGAGATTGGAAAGAGCCACCTGCAGAGGTAACCATTCATCCTCAAATGGCTTCACCATGTTGCGTAAATTCTCCTGTGCTCCACTTAGATCAATAGTTTCTTTATGGGGCAGTACATTAGGTAAACCAACCCCTACTTCACAATGAAATAGTAGTTGTGCAAGTGGATGAATCACTCCCTCAATGTTGGTTGTCATGGGAGGATGACTGAAATTCCTGAAAGCTTCTGGATCATTTTTCTTCTCTTCTATTCTTTCTGCAATCTACTCAGTCGTGGCAATAGAGCCATTTTCAAGGAACGGGGATGACAAACCCATCTCGCTTAACCTGGAGAAATTCTCCTGTATGTTGTCCAGTGTCTTTTTTAGACTAGCCACAACTACTTTAGTGCATGAAAAGGCAGAGTGGCAGTAGATAAAATTATTTGTCATCTGAGCAGCAACATCTCGATCTTCAATTATTGCTTTGGCAAGGTTTTCATAAGAGATCGAGTATAGCTTGGTGAGCAAATATTTTTCTTCTGGAACATTCTCCAAGATAAACTGTGGAAACTGCTCAATCGTATTATGAGCCTCCTGGCTCAGCTTTGATGCCTTGGCAATGAATCAGAGGGTAGGCTGCAATGCTAGGAAAAAGGTTTTAATCTTTTCCCAGTGCGAGATGTACAACTTCTTAACCAATGGAATAATGTCTGGTTGTATATGAGAAGATAGGAGAGAGCTTTTAAGAGAAGCAATTTTCGTGTCCTTTGAGTTAATGGCCTCATCCAATTCTGTCCTTTTCTTTTTCTCGAACGCTAGTTGCTCCGCAGAGCTACTCATTTCTTTATTCCAATTCTCCTCGACTCAAGAGTGATTTGCTAAGTGCATGTCCAAATAAGACATTGTCTCTTGGAGCTCTTCTTCTAATTGAGCTTTTAGGCCCTTAAATTGAGCATCTTTTTCATGTATTTTTTGCTCATATTGAGCTTATTGGTGCTCCAAAGCTTCATTCCTCTACACCATTCCTTGACTATACTCAAGGCGAAATCGCTCCAACTCTTCATTCTTTAGCCACAGATTCTGCTCCATCTCTTTATTCTTAGACTGTAGCTCTTTTACCATGGCAGAGTCAATAGTCTAAATCTTCACAAGTTCACCCTAAAGTTTGTTCTTCTCATCCTCTACTGCCAGCGCCCTCTTTGTCATACGTGCAACATCTGCCTCTAGGGATTTTTCTTTTTTCTCCAAAAAACTAACTCTTTTCCTTACCGCTTTAAGCTGCTCATCCTTGTTCTTTAGCTGGCGGCCAGTTTTAAGAAAGTCAGAGGTGACCACCCATTGTGTTTCTTCCATAATTTCAACCTTATCTTGTGGTCGGGCCACCTTCATGTCAAGCCCTACCACATATATTTTATAATATTCTAGGTGCATCTCCCCCTAAGGCTTGGTTACTCTTGGGTACATGGTTGCAAACTTCAATTCCTGCCAGGTCTCATCATAAAGAGTCTGTATTTTTGGCTCAACTGAAGCACTTTCATCTTTTTCCCTACGCTTTTGCATTCTACTTGCGCATGCTTCCTTTCCACAATCAATTTGTGCCATAAATTTGGTTGGCGACAAAACTAGTCCACCTACAAAAGGAGCACTAGAAAGTAGGGCATAGGGATAGGTAACCCTGGTAGGCGCGAGCATTTGTTTCTTCTGGAGAGTGACAGTTTGCAGGGGGAAGTGGGGCACATTCCAAAGCTTGGTTTGAGGACCAGAAAAAGGGCTAGCCACTTGCCATGACTCAATTGGTGAATCAGTCAGAGGACTCATAGGCTGGAATGATGAAGGGGTTGTCATTGCAGAGTTAGCATGTTGTGATGGAAGAGGATCCACAACAATAGCAGAAGAAGGGGTACCTGAAGAGGGCACGCCTTCAGAAAGTGATGCAAGGAGAGCCTGAGCAGTAGTAGTGGGCATAAGGGTTTGCGAAGGAGTAAGGGCAGGTGGAGTGGTCTGCGAGAATTGGGTGAAACCTCCCACATATGTTGGATTAAAAGTGGGAAACAAAGGGCCAGTACTCATGGTAGGGATCGTCACTGAGGCAGGGGCAGATACCAAGGAATGAGAAGCAAGGGAAGAAGGAGAAAATTTTACCTGTTGACTGGTTGATGGCAGCTCTAGAATCGTTGGCAACTCTTCCCCAGCCTCTGGCTCCTAGCTGGCTGCAAGCACTTGTCTTCCAACGGGTTCTTGCGGACCTTCTCTGATAATGCTCTCTATACACTGCCGCTTTGCAGGTGGAGTTTCCCGAGCCTTGGCAGTTATTTCTATTTGTTTTTGTAGGACCCTAGCTGCCTTAGTAGCCCAAGTAAGTGTATGTGAAGCCCTCGATACATTAAAATGCACATTCATGGCCACATAGGTGGGTTGTCCAGAGCCTTTCTCCTTTGGCGTAGAGGATGCAAAAGTTTATGCTTCCTCTTTCTGCTCTTCAAACTGATCCTCCAAGTTCTCACTCCTATTAGTACTAGAGTCCATGCTAGGGTGGTCATCATCCCACCATTTTTCAAATTGCTTGTCCTCCTTTAGACTATCATAAGGGGCATCCAATTGCCCTATCTCTTGGCGATACTTCCAAAAAGCTTCTATCTTTTCATCAGTCCATTCCTCATCCTTCTGCAACTTGTTATACATGGTGCATTCCATGTGAACATTATCCTTTTCCACCACCACAGCAAAGTAGAACTTGTGCCAAGGCCCTCTATTATCTTGCATGGGAATATGCGCCAGTTCAACAAAGTTTTCATCCTTGTCTGCCTACGGGTTACGCCGCTTTTCCTAGTAAGGTCGGGGAACATGCGTAACATTCATATGCAGCTCAGGCAGGTCATTGAAAGGATTGTAATACCATTTGTCATTTACCAAAACCATCCCTAAATGAGCCAACTTATCCTGCAATAACTAATCTAATTGCTTCTTTAACAGAGTCACCGTTTTGAAATTCTTCGGACAAGTGAAGAATCCTTTTCTCTTGACACTTTTGCTACTATAGAAGGTAAAACAAATGATACATACCTGCCTAAAAATTTCAAGCACAAGCACCCTATCTATGACACAGGTTGGGAGAAGGAAGGGTTGACCAGTGAAGCCCCGCATACGGAGAATTGTGAAATTTTTTCCTAAGAACCAGTCGAAAGCGAGAGTGAAACTATGCATATATCTGGTCTGATCCTTGTCGAGCCAGATTATGTCACCTTCTCCTCATAAATCATGCAAGACTAGATTTATACAATAATCCAAAAATGCATAATAATCATATGTCATGGAAAGAAAGGGCATCATACTGGCTTCCTCCTTCCCCGTTCATCAAAAATTGATAATTCAAAATACTGGTCGAAGAAATTAGGGTTTTGATGTAGGAACATGTGAACCAGGAAGGAAATAAATCTAAAATTTCCCTCCACTGGGTAATTCTTTATTTTTCATATCATTTCATCTACCATGAACTCAGCGAAATCATACCAAAAGGTATCGTGTTGTTTGCGGAATTGGAAAGTTGACCCCAGTTGGAAGGTTTCCACCATCTCATCGGAGTCTCGGCCGCATACAAAAGTGAGCATGGACATGGCATCTTGCATATCCTCGCGTAATGAGCCGCGTGGCAATGGAATACTTGGTAGTTTAGCACCTGGGACACTTTTCTTACCAATCTCGTCCAACAAGAAATCTGAGTTCTTTTTCATCGCTTTCCATGTTTTTTCTCCTTTACTAGGGTAAAAGGACTCAATTTTCTCTCTTCTTTTACTTGGGTCCAGGATGCATATCATATGCCAAATGGAATGTGGACTGATGTGAACTCTTAAATTTTGGCCCACGATGTAGCGAGTGCTAGGGTTATAACACTGAATGGCAACCTCAACTATCTCTGGGCAATAATGCACCAGCGGGACCATGTATTATGGAAGACCACTAAACCAAACCTTTTTTGTTGTAGACATGTCCACCTTTGGTGCCATCAACTTTGCACAAGCTACTTCTCTTAAGGATTTAGGGTTTTTTATGAGTCATGGGTCATAAATATTATCCCATTTCTCCTCAATCCTTTTCTTGTTTTCTGCAATCTTTGGGCCTGGTCAACTCTATTGTATACGCCCTCTTTAGCTTGCTTGGTATACCAGGCGTAGAATATTCCAAATCTTCATAGACATACACATCCTCTAACAACTGTATGGTTGTAAAAAAATCCTAGCCAATCTCCTCCTACATTTGCTGAGATGAACTCTCTGACATTTTTCTTCAGATGAAGACTTTTGTGAGTTTTGGACTCTATAATTCTTATCCGGCTCTGGATACGCTGAAAAAAAAATAAAAAACTTCTCTGCACCTTAAGCTTTGGCATTTTTGAAAAGACTTTGAATCATTAAATCTTTTCATGCAATATTTGTCTATCTTTTCTCAAGGTGGTAGAGGAAAGCATGATTTTTGCATTCAATTTGACATATACCATTAATTTCGCGGTTCGTGCAAAATGAACTACTTGCCACTTCGAGGCGGAAATAATTTGTTATTGTGTTTGGCAACCATGTGATATTCTGTGATTCCCTTGAAACTTGAGCTGGCAATTTTCCTTCTGACCTTGTGTTAGTATGTGTTGGTAATTAATATCCTAGATGAAATGATTAAGCCAAAGAAAATGAGCATGGCCTGAAAAGATATGGATATTTCCTTGGGCACTGGGAAACGCCTGTGAGATGACACAATAACCTACGGCTATGTAGCTTACCATCGATGAGCGCCGCATTTGTAAAGCTAATTAATTAGCTCCTATTAATCTACTACACATTGAACCGTACCTCTGTAGATGCATCTGGCCCGGAAATGTGAGAAAATGCAAGAACGCCTTTCAAGTTGGCATCTAGTTATCATCATGTTTTTCTCAAAATGGATTAGCATGCGTCTTCTCATCTTTTCTATAAATAAGTCGATAAGTAGTGAGGAAATCACACTTAGCATTTGAGTAGTTTTAACGATAGGTTATTGGCACAGTCTTATGCAAGTTTTCTCATAGGCTAGGTGGTAGGTAAGTTTCAATATTGGTTAGAAGGTATAAGCATAGTGTCAGAATCATGGATACTCCTATTAGGTTAGCCTCTTATAAGTCACAAATAGCGTTTCTGGGGGAGGTTTCTACTAGACGACTGAAAATAATGACCAAGAATAAGCATTCCTTGGTTTTGATAGCCATAAAATGGGTTTTGGGTAGGGATTCCATAGAGTACAAGGACAAGTACCATGTGAATACTGATATCTATTCACACTTTGTAGCATTGATGTTAGACATTGGCATCCCCAGGCCCCTAACTCTGAAGTTGGTCAAGGAAATATTTCAAAGGAAGTACCTGAATGACCTAGGTGAGATTTTCTCTCACACTACATATGGGGTAGGCCTGCCATCATCCAACGACCTTTGTCGCTACATTGAGGAAGAAGCGGTAGTTGTATGGCTATCGTTTCTTAGTGGATTCCATCTTTAGACACACGACGAGCATCAACAGAGGGTTACCCAGGCCTTGCACTTCCTATTCCACAACTACAACGTGATACCATTCTATGACGTCAATTGGTATACCAATTTCAGGAACCTAGTGTTTCCCCCGCCAATGGCAGTTGTGCCGAATGATGTTGCTTCTACTGCTGAAGAACCTACTGATGAAGAAGAGGTAGAAACTGCCATAGACACATCAATTGCTACCTCTCGTGCTCTTGGATAAAAAAGAAAAACCTCCCTACTTCTGGAAAAAAAAAAACCTCGTAGCTCTTGGAAAAAATGCCTCCCAGTTTCTTTATTTCTTGTTGTTGCATACACCAACTACCTTAAAATTTTGTATATAAGCCTGAAAAAGGCTATAAATTTTGCATATATGAAAGAAAAGATCGAATAGTCGTATACTATTTGGATTATGGCTTTCTCAGCCATTTTGCAATCTAAAAACAAAATAATATATATAAATAGATATATATATCTTTATAAAAATTCATGGCTCTTTCTTCCATTCTGCATTTCAGTTTTATGGGCTCTTTTATTAGCATATGTGTTCATTTTCTTTGCACATGGGTGTGATTAAAATATTAAGCAATCCCGCTGCTCTACGCTCCATAATAATGGGTTATTTCTGCAGAAACAGAAACCAACTTCGAAAAAGACCAGCCAAAGAAAGGGAAATAAAATAAAAACATTATTCACATATGTACAAAAATAGAACTTGACACTTAATGGAACAGCTTGAGATGAATCCCATTGACCGGGATTCCTAAGGGTTCCTGTTCCATATTTTCTAACTCGAAAGCGTTATGCTCCCTGCACCGAATGATTTTAAAGGGGCCCTCCCATAGACTATCAAATTTACCATGCTGACCTGGCTTAGCAGCCCTTTTATCATACTTTAGTACTAAGTCTCTACACTTTAGGCCTTAGTTAGAAGCTTTTTTTTCAAACCATCGCTTGACCACTTGTTGGTGGTTTGTCATGGCTATTAGGGAATTCTCCCTTTTTTCTTTTACTTCTAATAGTTTTGCAAGCCGAACCTCCAAGGCACCATTTTGTTCTATCTCGAGAAATTTCAACAGTTGGAGTGCCAAAATCTCCATAGATATAGGTAATAGTGCCTCTTTCCCATATACCAACTCATAAGGTGAAGTCTTAAGGACTTTCTTAGGAGTTATTTGGTTTTCCCAAAGCGCTGCTCAGAGGTTTTTATGCCATTCCCTCTGGTATTCCGAACTAATTATTTTAAGGAGTCGGACTAGGCTCTTATTTGTTGACTCCGCTAGACCGTTTCCCTGTGGGTGATAATTTGATGACGTCTTAAGGAATATGCCATTCGTTAATGCAAAGTGACATACCTTTGTGCCTAAGAAATATTTGGAATTATCAGAAATGATAGTCTTCAGAGGACGGAACCTTGTCACTAGCTCTTCAAGGAAATCCACAATCTCTGTTTCTGTTGCATTTTTAAGCAAAACAACCTTCGCCCATCTTGTGAGGTAATCTGTGGTGGTCATAATCCATTTGTGTCCAACACTAGAAGTTGGATTAATCATCCCGATGAAGTCCATGCCCCATTGGGAAAACGGTTCATCCGCCACTATAGGTTTGAGAGGCATTGCAGAATTCTTCCTTCTATCAGTAAAGAACTGGCATTTTTTGCAAGATTTTACCAAAGAGTGGGAGTCATTGAAAAGTGTAGGCCAATAGTAACCTGCACACATGATTTTGATTGCAGTGGTCTTAGCAGAGAAGTGTCCTCTCATAGTGTTGTTGTGGAACGTGTCAAGGATCCTCTTTGCTTGCTCTGTAGTAACACATCACAGGAGTAGACCATTTAAAATTATTTTAAAAGGACCCCCTCCACTAGCATATATCCACAATTTTGCAGCTAGTAATTGTTGATCATGTTTTCTGCACAATAACAACCTAGACAGAATATGGTATCCTATCTCTCTTGAAAGGCAAATCTCTATCGGCAAGCCTTAAGAGATAACCCCAAGGTCTCTAATGTCAGGTCTTGACAGTGAATAAACAACTCAATAACAAAATGTGAAAATGCTGGTAATCACAAAGGGACCTTACTACAAGCAAAATACTGAATCAATTTTATCAGATCTAACAATCTGATGATACTTCATTCCTAGATCTAACCCAAATAATAAAAGAAATGAAAGAAGATAAGGGTTTCAAAGAGATTTTAAATCTAATACGACTCCTAAACTTAATACTAAAACCAAAATCCACAATGAAAGTAACTAACACTCGAAATGGACCAATCCCTCGAAACTGATCTCTACTCGACCTAGATAAATCTGCAATCTCATAGAAAACAATGCAATCTTCTGAGGTGTTAGGATTTTCAAATTATGAACACTCCTTCAACAACCCTATTGCAATTATAATGAACAAATCTTCATAATTGAACTAAGCACATTGAATATGAAGTCCAGGCTAACTTTGCAAAGCAACTAACAATCAGTTGGTTGTGAAAAGTATGGACTTAAGGATTGCTACAACATTCAAGTATTAAATTACAAACATTATTGAACCCAAATCTAATCTAGATATTAACCTTCTCAAAGAAATTTTAAAGATATAATAAAAAGAACCATGCAAAACAAAAGAAGACAAGTATGGCACCAAATCACAATGTCATTTCTTGTATTCAAATTATTCACTATGGCAACAATTCTAGCTTTCTGTTACAATATTTGCTTGAGGGCAACTAATTGCTAACTCGCTTCTAACTATCTCTATATTCTAGTTACAAATTCTAACTATCTCTAACCTTCTAACCCCTTTACAGATGAGGTGAAATGCCCAATATATAGAATTCTCCTAGAAAACCCGTCGGCCAGGCAAGGGTTTCGCAGTATTAATGGCGCAACCACTCGGTCAAGAGAAACCCACGGTCGGTCAAATAAGCATAAATGCATGTTCCATCCAAGTCGGCCTGGGATCCACAATGCAGTTCAGACCAATGCGCAGGAAGATAATAGGGAAGCACAAATCGCACTGCAGCCTATCATTAGCTCCCTTCCCTATTATCTCTGTTCAGATCTGGCCCTTCATGTACTTTCAAGAATTCCACATCCAAGTCTGCCACAAGTGGCAGAGGAAAAAACCTAAGTCGATTCTCAATGGACGCAATCTCCTCTCTCGACCGTTTGACTGACTTATCCCAATCCACCTTATACGCTAGGTATTTGTCAATAATTGCAAGGTAGGTGGTGGTATCATCCAACTAGTGCTTAGAAACAGAACCATCATCAAGTGGCATGTATACATCATGCCACCACTCTTTCAACTGTTCCAGGCTCAAGTACTTGGGCACGATCTTCCTTCTTCCTGTCATAATTTCAAAGAAGGCAATGGAACCGTTGCAAACCCCAATTAGGGTGTCGTCAATCTGCTTCCTTTGTTTGTAAATATTTTTCAACACTTTCTGCCTGATTTGCAGTGCCTCATACCACTCCCATGGTTCGGCAGCTCTAGAAGAAAGAAGGATCCCCTCATTCACTAATCTGTCCCAGGTGTAATCCATTATAGTTATGGTTTTCTGCAGAAGGAGATCTGTATCTTCCTTATCTTGGGACAATACTACCTTCAACCGCTTAGTTGTCATGACAACATCCTTTCTTGTTGATAGGATCTCGTTAATAGCCCCATCACCCTTTATTTGTGCCCCCTGCAACCAACTCGTAGTGGCAAGGGTGGAAGCTTTCATCTTTTCTAACTCAGTGATGGTCTCTTGAGGTAGAGGATTTGTAGCAGAGAAAGAAGGGTTGATGGATTGCAGGGGTTTCATTAATTCCTCCAAGCATTTCCTAATATTTTCATTTTCTCTCTTCAGCTCCTGCTTGGTCCTCATTTCCTTCCTCAGCTGATCCACAATAATAGTACTGGAGACCTCATAGTCCTCGATATCCTGTTCAACTGATGTAGGCCCTAGATCGAAAGTCTAAACACTGTAATATTTTCCGACCACATCATCTCTATTTTTATCTGGAACAAGGAAGGCAATATGAACAACCTTGTTATGCACCTCATCTCTTTCAACTCTCAAGATCACACTAGCCTTCTTTTTACCTTTGTCCTTTCCGATCTTAGCTAGTAGTGCATCTCAATTTGGTGAACTATCCTCCACAACTACTTGTTTTCTCTTTATCTCTTTGTCCAGCCAACCAGGGATAGTGGATTCCAATTGCACCTCACTTTTCTCCTCCTCCTGCTGATCCTTAGGTGCCTCTTCACTCAAATTTTTTTTATTAGGAGTCTTATCCCTATTCCTTTCCTCTTTGATGTATTCTTCCTCACGTTCAGGTGATGGGATATTTTCTACCTCTTCTTCCCTTGGAGGAGATTGAACTTCTTCATGTGTGACTAGAGATCCAACATGTGCAACCAAGGGAGACTGCATTATCTCTTCAACTTCAACTTCTGCATGGTAAAGGTCACCCTTATGAAATTCCTCCCCTGCAGCGTCTAGATGTTCATCAACCTTTTCAGTCTCGCCAGGTTCACTTTGAACTTCATGAGCGGGAGGGATGTCATCCTGCCGCCCCTCATGAAGAGTGGTAGGAGGAAAATCTGCCTTAGGCACACTATCCTTGGGAGAATGAGTCCTAGACCTCCTTGTATACATTGTGGCCCTCTCCTCTGAACTTTCAACATTTATCACTGGTGGGGGAATATTTTCTTCTCCTACCCTGGAGCTTGCTTTCTTTGATAATTTGACAATTCTCTTCCTTTTGGGTATAGGATCATCATCCTCAGGACTCTGCTCGGACTTCTTAGTCCTTGTCCTCTTCTTGGCCTTTGGCCTTCTCTATTTTTCTGCTTCCTGGGCTTCTTTTCCTAGAACACCTTTAGACTTAAATTTGACAGGAGAATCTAGCTTTCCTTTACCTTTAGGATCTTCTTGCTCTGCGAACTCCTCAGAAGTTGAATGGGGATACAAATCTCCCATTAGCACATAGGTGCATTGCACACCGTTATTTTCCAGTTCCCACAGCTTATGATTTAGCCACATCCTAGTGAATTTGATAACTGGATCCATCAATTGTTTTAACTTTGTCTTTTCCTCTTCCAACCAATCCACATCACCAATTGGTTTGTCCTTTATGGCCTCATAGGCATGATCTTGGATCAATTTTCCATCATCCTCCAACTAATCAGGAACTGCCTTCACATTATACAATTGGACTGACTCAACTGGAAGCTGAGAAAATTTCTTCTTTCTGACTTCAAATTCATCATTGCAGTTAGCCCAGTAGTCCTCCAAATTCACCTTATGGCTATATTCTCTACTGGCCCTCTTTTGAGCCTCTCCTGTAATATCAAATCAGGACCTCTTGGAGTGGAAAGACAAACCAAGAGCACTCAATTCCTCTTCTGAAGCCTGGGTGAAACCAATGGAAGGACATACCTCTCCAGTGCCAATCCTTAGTGGGAAATCCCCACCAAAACTAGTCTTATGCTTGTCTTTCTTGACAATGGCATCAAAGTCACAAATCTTCCTGGTGACTTCCAACAATATAATGTGATCCGTGGGGTACCTTGGAAGTCTATATGGGGCCCTCTGGCAGCCATCAATCCGAATGTAGGAGAAGGTTGGGAACTGAATAAACCATGCTCCATATTTCTTGATGAGTTCCTTAGCTAGATCTGAAATCCTGATATGCTCTACCTCCTGAAGCATTCTAGTAATATGCATGGTAAAGGCATCATTTTCCCTCCTATAGTTTGAACTTCCCAAATGCAACTAATGGAAAACTTTGTAAATAACATCCTGCCCGAAAATTCCTTTTGTATCTAATCCTCTGTAGGGATGGAACCTAGCAAGTGCATAGACCAAATATGAGGTCATTGTGAAGGTCTTTGTCTACAACACATTGGAAAATTGTTTGTGAATTACTTGGCTAATGACCCCTGCCCAATGGTAATTAATCTTTTCTTGCTCCATCCTCACAATTGCATGGCACATCCAATTCTCAAATGTACTAGCACTTTTTAATCCAACCACCCTGCTAAGAAATGTGATGGCATCATAGTATTCCTTCTTGAATTTTTCTCTGTACAGCTGCTTGAGCAATTTGGAGTAGTGAGACTTCGACTTCTCTAGCAAAGAATTGATAAATTGTTGTGACTTCACAGTCTAGTCATCGTAGAACTCCTGAGCTGCCTCAATGGTGAATCCCACCACATGAGACCGATCTGGCATATCGAATGTTTGGGCAATGGAGACAAGGTTGAGATTGGCAACAACTCTCCCTTGAGGACCAATTATCCTCTGTGTATCCTGATCATAGTGCCTAGTGCACTCAAGGGATAATTCATAACACTGCACCGTAGAAGGGAAACTAGCTACATGGGACAAGCCTGATTCCATCATCCTTCTAGTCACCAAAGGAGGGTCCTTAGTCACCATTCTTTCCTTGAATTCTTCATAATCCCAGAGGCCAACATTGGTATCAGTGACTTCTAACTAGACAGAAGTGATCTTACTCACAGGGACCTTGCTTTTAATGGCCAACTTAATCCTCTCCGCATTAGACAATGAAGAACCAGCCATTGCTTTGCTTGATTCAGCCTGCACTCAACATGGAAATCATATTAAAAGCCATAGGAAAGGGGGAGTTAATTCATCAATACATCGTTAGAGTGAATCTCATATAGCCAGAGTGTTATTAAAATCCATATAAAATGACCACAAAAAATTTTGGGTTTCAAGACCATCCACAGAATCTGAGCCAGAGAGGAATTTCAAGAAATTCTAGACCGATCAGATTCCAACGGAATAGCCAGGAAACACCTACTTAACCACTAAATCTGATCATTTTTATCAATAAACCACATGGGAGATCATAAGATAGCATGAATAATCATCAAATGTATCACAAGTTATAAATGAATCCAATTCTTTCATGTTCCTTTACATTTCATCAAATTTTGGGAAAGTCTGCCAGAGACGGATTCTAGCGAAGAACGAGCCAAAGAAGATTCTCGAGAAATTAGGGAGACGGTGGATTTCGAAGAAATCCGAACTGGACAGACATCCGTGGTTAAGGAAAAGTTTCAAACCAATGGAGATTCCCAAAACAAAGGTTTCAGCAAGAGTTGTGAGCTAGCCGAGAAGTCTTGGCAAAGGCCACGAAGTCACGCTGAAAGATGCCATTAGAATAGGTCTCACCAAGACATGGTGGTCTCAGTGTAACGTCTCACCGAACAATGATATAGGAAACAATACCGACATGATCACAGGGTAGTCGAGGTAAGATCTTGGCGAATGCTTCATGTTTCACCGACTTTCGAGGTCCAAGCAAACACTTCGGTCAGACAAGAGCTCTTCAATATGATGTCTTAGTGAACTTACAGAGTCTTGCCAAACGTCGATGTAACAAACACCTCGATGTGACCAACGAGTAGTCGGGGTAAGGTCTCAGTGAATTTTCTTGGTCTCACCGACTAGCGATAGAACATGAGAAACCTTCGGTGTGAGAAAGACACTGTCACAGTGAACATATGGAATTAGGAAGGCTTTCGATGAAACGTTTTGAGTTCAGCTAGAGGTCCTAGCAAATGCGTAATGTTTTGCTGATGTAGAGTTCTATCGGTATAACCTCTGGGCGATAATATGTGGTCTCCCCTAAAAATATCTCAGCTCGCCAAGAAAACAAGGCCTCGCTATAAAGTCCTGGTGACTATTAGGAGTCTCGCCAAAAGCGAAGGCCTCGGCAAGAGATGTGAGCTCACCAAAAGGTCTCTCTGACTAGATAGAGTCTCGCCGACTTTGAAGGGCACTTGACAAGAGTAGGACATGCTTGGTGAAAGGTCTCGCCGAAAAACGGATGTCTCGGCGACAGAAAGGAAAATCGACAAGACTAAAGGAGCCCGCTACGAGCTCTTGGCAACAAGGGTTTGTCCTGCCGATAGAAAGGATTTCAGCGTGAGAATTACAGGGTCCTAGCAATCAAATACAAACTCACGAAGGGCTTCAGTAGGACATGGGATGATCAATATGACATCTCCTCGACCTCGAAGGGTCACAACGACTGAAAAGAACAGAGCTCAATGAAAGAAAAAGTGCTTGGTGGGAGGTCTCGCCAAAGGATGGATGTCTTGGTGAAGCAAATGGGTATCGATAAAACCATCCCGCTATGACCTCTTGTTGACTAGGGCTTGTCTTGCCGATGGTGAATATGAAAAAGCATGTCAATGAGACATTTTCTTACGGGGTGAGGTCTCGGTGAATCCTCATTGTCTCACCAACTGGTAGGCATAAAAGACTTTATCGGAGTGAGAAACGATATTGTCACGACGATCTAATATGAACTTAGGGAGATCTCTTCGGTGAACTACAGGGTGATCGACATGACATCTCCCCGACCTTGAAGGGTCACAGCGAAGAGATTTCAAAAGGGATGGAGAGTCTCGATTTCACCCAGACACCGAACCAATCAGGAATTTCAAAAGGTTTGACTCAGGATCAGTCAGGGACAAACCTTTCATAGATTTTCTTTACGTTCTAGGTCAATTTTAAGACTAAATCACCTAATATGACACTACCCTAGGTTTAAAACCCTACTCATCTACCATTAGCACATAGGAAAGTTTAGGATTTAGTTGTTTCAACTGTTAAGTCATCACTAGGGTTTACGAATTACTCTCAGGAAAGATTCATCGAAATGAAAATAGACAAATGAGCTCAAAACTCACCTGGGAGATGACAAATGATGCAATACTGGACAACCCTAGCACAAAATAAACAAATACACAGGAATTCAAATCCCACAAGCTCTCATAATACCACTCGTGCCATTCATAATTCAATTCAAAGTAGAGAAATCAGACACATACCATTATAAAGCGGCAATCAATCCCAGAATCAACAAAAGTGAGAACGGGGTCCTCAAAGAACAGGCATAGGAATGCACAAGAAACTGTCACTAGAAACCATAATTTTCCCGAATATCCCAAAACGAAGCCAATAGTTCAAAGAGAAAACACTAAGGATGCAGCTCCCAACTTAGACAATGGAAAATAATGAGCATAATGGCACAAAAGATCTCAAAAATCAAATAAAATCTGGCCTTCAAAGCACGTACAAAGCCATTAATGCAATCGATAAGACAGTCATGAAACTCGGGAAGTTGACGACAGGGCAGAATCTGGGAAAATCTAGCCCACGCACAATAAGGTCCAACTGGAAACCAAGCAGGATCTGGGAAAATCTGACCAACTCAGAAATCCGCGAAGGCCAAAATCCCTGAACCACAATGCAAACCAGAATCCTAGCCGGATCCGAGAGAATCCGACCAGGGTGGAAAATCCCGAATCAGGGCAAAAGCCCAAAATTCTTCCAAAACTCAATATTTTTCAATGAATAACCTGGGGGAAACACTTAGGCATTCAAAATAAATATTTCAAGCACATTCTTAGGTAAGACAAAACCTCAAAAGGAAAGGGCATGAAGCGAAAGAGGGTCCCTGCTTTCAGCGGGGCATGTGTGCAAAAACTGCACAACAATAATATCTCCTTTTTTGGGAGGAGAGACCTAGCAGATACTTTCCAATTTGCATAAACCTCATTCTATATGTCAGCTAGCAACCCTCTAATTCTGGCTCATTTATCAGAACAAGCTCTGGTTGCTCTCCTGTGGAGGGTACCTCCTTGTCCTGCGCCATGTAATCGCACAATCCTCTTCCTTTGATAGTTTTAGTGGGTTTGACCTCAATATCATATTCAAGGATCTTGGTGATCCAATTAGCTCTTTTTTCTGTGATTTCTCCCTCCATGATATATTCGAGCACACTGGAATGTGCGACATAAAAAAACACTTTGTTGTACGAAATTAGATGGCAGAACTTTTTAAATCCCTTCACTATTGCAAAGGCCTATCTTTCAACGAAATTATAATTCGTCTCATATTCCTTCAGGGTCTGAGAGTAGAATGCCACTGGATGTTCTCCCTTTCCTTCATCATATTTTTGGGTTAAGATAGTAGCAATACTGGACTTGCTACTGAATGCATACATTATAAAATCCTTAGATAAATATGGATTAACTAGTACCAGAGCTGTGGAAATAGCTTCCTTGACTTTTTCAAAGGCTTCCCGAGCTTCAGTCGTCCACTTGAATGCCTGATCCTTTTTAATCATAAGGTTGATCAACCTAATTATTCCCGTAAAGTCAGAAATAAACTTGCTAACAAAATTTACCTTGCCCAAGAAGGATTGAACACCTTTCTTATTCACTGGAAGGGAAAGTTTCTTGATAGCTTTCACCCATTCGGGGTCGATTGAAATTCCTTCCTTAGATACCACATGTCTTAACAACTTGCCCTGCGGTACTCCAAATACACATTTTTTTGGATTTAGGGAAACCTCAAACTCCTGGCACTTTTGGAAAACTATTTCTAAGTGGTGAAAATGATCATCTTTAGATTTAGAAAACACAATAAGGTCATCCAAATAAATTAGAATAAACTTATTGATTAGTTCGTTGAATGCGATATCCATCACCCACTGGAATGTTGCCCCTACATTGGATAAACCAAAAGGAATTTTAGCATATGCAAATGTTCACCAATTTGTAGTGAACGTGGTCTTGTGTTGATCCTCTTCTTTAACTCAGATCTAATTGTAACTGAAGAAACCGTCTAGTAGAGAAAAATTTTCTGATCCTGCTACCGTTTGTAAGATTGACTCCATAGAAGGAAGCGGATAATGATCCTTCAGGGATGCTCTGTTTAGGTCTTGGAAGTCCACACACAAGAAGATATCTCCATTCTTCTTTCAAACCAAGACCAGATTGGATACTCAAGTACTATGATTGATTGAGAAGACAATGCATGACTCAATTAGCTTGGTTAACTCTTGCGCCATTAGCGCTTCAATTTTATGGTTTACTGGCCTCTGCTTTTGTCAAACTGGTTTTGCACCTTCTGTCAGCTCAATCATGTGTTGAATGATATCAGGATCATATCCCTCTAGATCATCATAGGACCATGCCACTACTCCATATTTCTCATAGAAACTGATGAGTCTTTCTTTATCATGGTGTGGGACATCTTTCCCGACTTGAAGATTCCTACCATATAAGACCCGAAGGTCTACGTAATCACTTTTTTTTGCTACAAACTTCCACCTATCATTTCTTGCATCATCACAATCAAATTTTTTTTCAAGATTAACCAATCCTTTTGGAAGCTTGTTAGATTTGAGCTGCATAATTTTTCCTTCAAAAGCTTCGACAATCTTTGGTTGAAGTTGATCGGAAAATTCCCTCGACTGTTGGATGAACAAGGTGATGTGTTCATCACTTTCAAAAACTTTCCAACTCTAATCATTGTTAGGAATTGCCAGTCGGGCTAGTACTCGCACTAAATTTTCATTATGTATAAGGTCAGAGGTAGGATCAAATTGAGCACCAATCATGGCTATGTGATCTGCATCGCTATTTTGTCCTCAGGGAATAGTTTGGATGTTGAAGGCTTCAAAACTCTCAACCAGGTCCTAGACTAGGTGGCGATAGGATCTCATGCAGACATTCCTTGTTGTGGAAATCCCTCGGACTTGGTTGACTACCAGTTTGGAGTCTCTGAACACCATTAATTGCTTAATGCCCATTCGCTCCGCAAGGCTTAAACCTTGACCTAATCCTTCATATTTAGCCTCATTGTTTGAGCAAGCGAAATGAAAATGGAAAGACCTTAGAATTTTTTTATCTTGTGGGGATATTAGACATATCCCCACTCCAGTGCCTACTTTACCTCTTGCTCCATCAAAGTACAACATCCATAACTCATTTTCTTGGCTACCTTCAGACTCTTTGGCAACCTTTGGGAGAACTTGGTCTTCATCATAAATTACATAGGTTCCCAATCTTGTTGCATGATAATTTATGAAAGGGTCACTATCCATGTGTTCACTCAATAGAGCATCTTCTTGGTCATCCTGGTCTCTGCTCACCTTTTCATTTTCTAGTAATTCAACGTAATACATTTCTTGCTTGGTAATAGAGGTATGTATGGCTTCAAAATTGATCATAGGTTCGTCCGCTACATGTTCAAAATGCAAAGCCTTTGATTCTATCTTCATTTTTGCGCCGTGCTTGGTTTTGAGTATCAGATGTGACTAATATAAGGGCAGGTATCCGCCCACATTTGAAGTAAATTCTCGAGATAGACAAAGACCGACCATAGGAGGAACATCTATGATCACAATGTCTTGTAGCACTGTGATACTAGGGCAAGCAAATAGAGTTAAAGGAAGTTCCTTGATGAAACCTATGGTTTCAACTTTGTTCCCATCAAGCTACATTACCCCCCTTTTCATAGGTTCATAGCTGAGTCTTAAAGCTTTGGCTATTTGTTTAGGCATAACCGTGGTGCTAGAGACAGAATCAATCATAACATTGTACAATAACTTTTTTCCTATAATGAGAGTCAAGAAGAAGGGTTGGGGTTTCAACTTATCGCTAACTTCGATAGGGGATTCTTTTGTATTGTTTGTAAAAAATTTAGCCGATGGTATTTGATTAACAACCTCTACACTGACTAACTGCTTTGTTGGCGCTGTGATGACCTCTTCTTCAAGCACCTTCTGTAATAGTGTTTTTTTCTTTGGGATAGCTAGAATGTCCCATAGAGACACATTAGCAGATGACTTCTTCAATTGTTCTACCACATTAAAAGGTGACAAACTCAGAGGTTTCTGCTCCTTGGATCTTGTTATAATAATTTCCTTCCATGGTTGAGATGATAGCAGGGTAGTAGAAGTGCCAAGAATCTGATCGGAAGCACCTCTAAGTTGCAGGCTAGCTAGATGCAAAACAACTGACTCACCGGTAAACCTCTACTTTGAGTGCGTGTTATAGTCAAATTGCATGCGGTATTTTGGATATGGACGTATCGTTAACAAACACTATTTCTTCTTCCTCCATCCATGAGAAGAGCGCACAATTAGGAGTGATTTCAGATTCTTGTTCTGGAGACATTCCTTGCATTTGCGTAGTAAGAACCGCACTCTCCATTTGTGGTGAGGCATACATATAACCTCTGTGATTTGTCACCGCACCTTGGTTGTGTTGCTCCGCCACCTTTAGTTGTAAGTTGCCACATGGACAATTTTGGGATATATGCGCATCGCTGCAAGGGAAGCATCATGGATTGATGTCATTAAGAAGGTTGTTCTGCCTTGTGGTTAATTCCCTACTCGAGCTTGGTGAAGCGCTTGTCAACGGAGTAGGCTCTGACACCATTTGGTTGGCTGTTAGAGCTGGTGGATTAGTGTGAGACGTGCTCTAGTACTGATTCTACTAATATGAAGACTGCTCACCTTGATAGTTTTGATATGCAGGCTTCAGAGGCATTGATTAGTTCCACTTAAGAGTGGTTATATCATTTTCCATGGTCCACAACATCTCTTTAAGGTTGCCCATTTCATCTTTGGAAGAACTAGATGTAGAGGCTACATTTTGTGGGGCTTTCACATATGTGTACATCGACTAGGGAGTTGCAGGCACGCTAGTTGACATTACTTCTTGTGTAGGAATCAATATTTTAGGAAATATCAGCATAATAGGCTGAGGAGGCAACTTTCCGCAATCTATCAAATGATTGTCGGCTTTGATAACGACACCATAAGCATCTGGTAGAGTAGCTCCTCCCAAGGACTTAATCATCATAGAGATGTCAGAATTGATGGAATTTAGGTAAAATATGAATGCCAACTCAGGAGTCAGGCATATAGTAACAGGGATCCTCTGCCAATTTGTGTGAAATCAGGCATTAAATTCAGTTAGAGCCTCCTGGGGGGCTCGTTTTATGACAGATAGTTGATAATACAGTGAAGAGCGATCTCTATCATTTGAGAACCTCTCATAGAATGGATCTCTGAGCTCGTCCCAAGTGTGAATAGTGCTAGGTGATAGTTTTCGGTACCAATCCAGCACCTTGACTTTAAAAGGCGTGGAAATAAGCCTTAGAGCTACATTATGCGCTATGATCCTGTGTACTAGACACACATTTTTCACATCTTGCAAATGTTCTACGGGTGTTCTTGAGCCATCTCCAGTAAACTTGGGTATATCTTTCATAGCTGAAACCGAGATAGCACCCTAGACAACGAGTGCTACTGGGGCTGCTAGGGGACTTCTGGCATCCCATGCCACATAATTTTTGTTGTCGACTGACAACATGGTTAGAGGAATGGGTGGTGGGAGTGGAACAGTTACCAACTGATTTGCGACTTGCATTGTTCCTAGTGGAGGTACTAGCAAAATGGGGTTGCCTGTGGTTTGGGATCTAGTTATAGGCAAATGGCTCATACACCCTTCTAAAATGAAAATTCATTTAAGCTCGGTCCCACCGGGCGTGCTAGAAAAAAAATAAATTGTTGACGCCAAAATTTGATGAGGTAATAGTGTCTTATGGGAAACTCAGTTTATGGGGGACCTTTTGTGCTAAACTGAGTGACCTCCGGATTTTAGAGAAGCTAACTTCTTCTATAATGGGAGGTTTGGAAAGGGAAAATGAAACAAATATAATAAAATAAAGTTTGACCTAAGGTGATGTGCCAATACTTAATGATAGGCATGATAAATCTTAGATCTAAGGGCCTGATTGGTGTTTGTAGTGTTCCAGAAAATTAGAAACTGAAGATTACAGCATAGACAATCCGTTCATTGACATAAAATAATATTGCATACATTCCTACTACCAAGAAGAGTCATTAGACACGCTCTAGGTCAGAAAACTTGCATTCAACATATATAGAAGTTATCAAATGAAATGTCTAGAAAATAAAAGCATAGTTTACAGTTTGATCAAATAGCATGAAAGAATAGAAAGGTCGAACAATTGGCACAGTCTGAAAGTTTTTGCAATAAAATAAAACAGTAATAAAGGCCTGGCATCTTTAACCAAAACCAGTGTTTCCTCCAAATTCTGGACCCTTTTCTCACAATAGAGAAAAATATATATAGCAGGAAAAAACCCCCACTGCTTCGGAGAGCAGCAACAAAAAATATTTCACAATCCCTTGGCAATGATGCAAAAATTATAATATTCCCCAAGTTGTTGCAATAGAAATGATTTGAAACCAAGCATCTAATCATTCTAGGCATAGGTGCATCCTATGGAAATGATGGCGGTGGTCCCGACAAGGCTTAATCAGACAAGTGTCACCATCCCATGCAAATGATTATGACACGTAGTGGCCAATAGCAACATTTGGTTCATCTGGTCCATCGCCCGAATATGAGATCCACCAACTAGGCACGTGGTAGCCTTTCACTACCCGTGTTAACATCTCTCTCTCCACTAAAGACTTGTGCTAAGGCTACATGCATCGAATGGGTGGAGCACTTAACCAATAGTGGAGGGAATGATCACTAGCTAGGCGCAAAAGAGATGCGTGGCAATATTTTTTTGCCCGCGGTTGTTACTTCATCTCTATGCTGAAAGTTTTGCGAAGAGTAGACACATAGTAAGAGTACATCATAGATAACAATTGTGGGGCTCAACAAACCTTTTTTGGGAATGAGGGCTTCATGGCACTCGAGCGGAGCTCGATGAGGCAGTAAGAAAGAATGATAAAAAAAAAATCTTGCAGCCACAACACGTGGAAGCATAGCGGGGTTTCTCGGGATGCGAAAGGAATGAAGAAACTCAAAGTTGTGAAGAGTAGGCACATGGAGCGGGAGAGCAGACTTTAGATAAAAGGCCGAGTTGATTACCTGTGATGCACAGACTGATGCATAGAGGAAAATACACTCGAAGGGATCTCATTAAATAAATATTAACAGGACCAAATCTAGGGAGCTACCCAGACTAGGTAGCAAGACCAAAACAGGCACAACAAAAGAAAACACACCTATAGACATGATATACAAAACCTACAATGTACATGGAAAAATAACATACTTAGGAAAAGTATGGCTTTAAGAACTATCCATGTACTGGTAGTTCAAAAAGTTCACCTATTAAGCTTTGAAGGAAATATGAATCCTCCCCATGTGTGATGGCTATCAAATAAGGGCCTACCCATAATTCTTCAAACTTTGCATGTTTACCGTTGTCTTGAGCCCTCGCGTTTTAGGCTAACACTATACTATTTACCTCAATTTTTTTGGGAGAAGCTCTCTTATCACGTAGATGCTTAACTTGCAGCTACATCTTCATATTTTTAGCATGAGCTTCTCTTCTAGTTTCATCCAATTACACCATATTATTTATTTTTTGTTGCATATCATCACATATCTCTTCATCATATTCCTACATGAACTTATACATCTTCAACAGGTTATTTTGTAACAATCTAACATCTAGACCATATACTAAGCCAAATGGTGAATAACTAGTAGCCTTTTTCATAGTCACTCTATCTTCCCAAAGTTCCAATTTTAGCTTTGAGTCCCAGGCTTTTTTGTTCTTCTCCACCACTCTCTTGATGATTTTCATCAAGCTCTTATTACTAGACTCAGCTTAACCATTTCCTTGAGGATGGTAAAGTGAAGAATAAGAAACTTGTATACCATGTTTCTAACAAAATTCCTTGAATTCATTTGACCTGAAACACAAAACATTATCTAAGATAATCTTCTTAAGGAATCCAAATATGATGAGAATATTATTCAATAGGAAATCCACCACCACTTTTCTTGTTTCTTTCTTCATGGGTATTGCTTCTACCCACTTTGTGACATAATCAGTGGCAACATGGATCCATGAGTGGCATCCACTAGACTTTTTTGATATCTCTCCAATGAAATCAATCCCCCATTGTTGGAAAGGGGCTTGAACTATCATAGGCCTAAGTGGTAAATTCCTTGAAAAACTTTAACTTTCCTAAAAACCTTTGACAAGCATCACAAGTCTTAACAAAATTGTGAGAATCCTTAAAAATAGTAGGCCACTAGAATACCACTCTTAAAATCTTGTGTGCAGTGGTCTTTTCCATGTAATGACCACCACACACCCCAATGTGAATTTCTTGCAAGAGTTCTAGTGCATGATTTCCATCTACACATTTAAGAAGTACACCATCCAGGCTTCTCCACCATAGTTCATTTTCAATAATCACATACTTGATGCATGCAATTTCAATGTACTCTTATCATTTTTAGCCATATCAGTAGGGAATTGTAATGTTTGTAAATATTGGACAATTCTTCTATACCATCTACATGTTCTCATATCACAAATAGGTGCAACATCAATCACTTCAGTCTGATGGACCTATTTAGCTTCCAAATTAGCCTCTGCCATTAACTTAGCTAGGCCATGTCCTCTTACTAATTTTGTAATTTGAACATCAATGTTAAATTCTTGGATCTTTTTGATCCATCTACACCTTCTACATGTTGTCTCTTGCTGAGTGAAAATATCTTTCACAACAACACCTGGTACAAAAGCTATGATAGTAGCTCCTTGTAGGTAAGCCCTAAAATTCTTTACAACCTTTACCAGAGCATATGCTTATTTCTCTGTAGTATCATATTTCAACTTTGCAGCTTGTAAATATTTTCTAAAACATGCAATTGCTATTCAAATCCCTTCTCATTTTTCTATAACAGAACAACAACAATGGTATGCAAAGAGGAAAAAGAGAAAATGTGCATTGGTTTGGAAAAATTAGGAGACTTCAAAGCTAGAACCTCTTTGATAGCTTGTTTAATTTTCCTGAAAGCCTGAATAGGATCCTCACTCCAAAGTACCTTTTAACCCTTCTTCAGCATTTTGGAAATAGGTCTTGTGATTTCTGCAAAGTTAGTCACAAACCTTCTTATAAAAATTATTTATCAAAAAAATGACTGAATTCCCTTGACATTTTTTGGCAGAGGGATCTTTTCTATGGCTTCTACTCTTTCATGGTCTATCCTTACTCCTCATTTAGACAGAATGTGCCCCAACAACTTTCTCTCAATGACCCCAAAAGCACATTTCTTTGGATTCAAAGATATCCCATATTCTAACGACCTGAAAAATACCTTTTCCAAATGCACACAATGATCTTCTTCTTTTTTAGATTAAGCAGTTAGGTCATCTTGATATACTACCATAAATAAATCAATAAAATCTAAGAAATCTACATCCATAGCTCTCTGAAAGGTGGCACCTACATTTTTTAAGCCAAAAGGAATTCTGACATAAACATAAGTGCCCCAAGGAGTGGTGAATGAAGTCTTATACTGCTCAGACTCCTTTACCTTTACTTAATTATAACCTAAAAAAATGTCTATCATTGATAGTAGCTTATAGTGAGTCACCTTCTATAACATAGCTTCCAAGTTTGGCAATGGATAATTTTCCTTTAATGAGGATATATTTAGGTTCTTGAAATCAACACACAATCTTATGTCACCATTCTTTTTTCTTACTGGTACCATATTGGATACCCATGAAGAGTGTCTAATGGTTTTTATAATACCAAAATCTCTTAGCTTTACCAACTCTTCTTACATCTTGGGAGCTAAATTAGGATTAATTGGTCTTTTCTTTTTCCTGAAAGGTTTTGCATTCTCCTTCAAAGGATTCTCATGCTGAAAAAATTCCTCTCTGTTAGATTTCAGGTCATCGTAAGACCAAGCAAAGACATGTCTGTATTTTATGAGTAAGGAAATAAACATTTCCTTCACCTTTGGCTTCATCTTCTTTCCTAAATAAACTTTCTTAGGGGAATTTTCAGTCCCCAAATTTACTTCCTCTAGGTCTTCTGGGTGAGTAGCAGTTGTCTTGGCCTTGCTTTTATCTTGAGTATCAAAGACCCTTTCAAGAGCTACAAGGCCTTTGAGGATTTTATTTGTCTTTAACTGGATGACCTCTTTTCCAAACATTGTGTCCTTTCCATTTCTATTCTCAACAAATCCACCAAATTCAATCTCTTAACCTTCATATTCATCATCACAATTCAAAAAAACTAGAATATCTTCATCATCATTGAAGATCTGTCAGTTGTACACATTGTCAAGAATGGAAGTCCTTGTCTATATCTCGACCTTGGAGATTCCTATGAAATTTATATCATCAGGTCTCAATGCAATATTAGCAATTAAATTGGCTACTCTATTATGTCCTATTTCCATCTAATCAATCCCAAAAGCATCAAACTACTCAATGGAATCCTAGACAACATTTCTATATTGCTTCAGTCTGTTATTCTTGCAGGTATACTTAGCTCTTACTTGGGATATCACAAGCTCAAAATCATCAATCATCATTAACTTTTGTATTCCATGATTCTCATCCAATCTCAATCCCAATAATAAGGATTCATACTCCACATTATTTGTACAAAAAAAAGACAATGTAAAAGAGAACTTATAAGTATTGTCAGTAGGTGATACCAATAAAATCCCTACACCAAACCCTTCTTTGGAACTTGCACTATCAAAGTACATTTTCCAAAGTCCATTTTTTTCAGATACTCTTAAAACTTCATTTTCTATAGGTTCAAGACACCTATCAACCTCTCTTGGTACTTCTCCTATCTTGAACTCATCGATATCAGTGTCTATGAAAAGGATTGTGTCATCTTTAGGAACATGCTCCAACACATGTGGCACCCTCAGTTCTCTCATCACTTGAAAATCCTTACCATCAATGGGAAATGTGGCATAAGACATCTCACACTTAATACTACCTTCCATAGATGCACTCCATTTATGAGATAGAAACATTCCTTAATTAGGTGGGATATCTACTACTACCACACTCATTTTAAATTCTTTGTCAGGGTAGGCTACTAGTTTGTAGGGAAGTTCATTTATCACACCGATGATATGAAATTCTCTTGCATCCATGACATAACACTTGCCATGAGTGCTATCAACTTTCAACCCTAGTGCATCCATGATTTTAGCTAGCATGATATTGTTGCATGCTCCAAAGTCAATAATACAATTCTTTATAAAATTTCCCCCAACCACTAGGGTGAGGAAAAATGGATCTATATTATCAGGACAAGTAGTTACAAAATTTCCTAGGAAAATATGGGGAATCTCAGTAATTACTCCCTTGAGTTCCTTACCTTTCTTATCTTTTTCACTTAGTTTGGGTGGATTGAGCACCACTAAATTATTGCAGGACATAGTAGCACAATTTATAAGGGCTATTTCCTTTTATTTATGATCCTCTATTCTCATCATTTCAAGAAAAGGAACAAATACTTTGACTTGGCTAAGTAATTGAAACATATCAATAGGAATATACTTGGGTGATTCAATTGGGAGCATACCTTGTTCATTGTTGTTATCTTTCTGTTGATTTTTTGTTTCCTCAGCCTTATGCTTAGCATCCTTCATTGTGACTTTGGGATTTTTCTTTTGTGTCTTTATCTTCTCAGTAGGAGACTTGGATTCTTGAGTAGCTTTTGGATTTTTTTCTCTCTTAGCCCAAATTTTATCTCCCCTTCCTTCTTTAGCTTTGACTACTTCAATTTTTCCATTAGGATCATGTTCTTTACCCTTGGAATTTTGCTCCTTGATGAAAAGACCAACATGACTACCTTTTTCACCTCCAACAGTTTTATTCCTTAAATGATAGGAACTTCTAGCTTGGGCAACCAAGACTATAGAATATTTTGCAATCTCCTCTTCTGAGGGTCTTCTTAATGAAACACCATCTTCTATTGCTTCCAAATTTTAAACCTCAACATCACTATCAGTATCCTCATTAGAGAGAACTTGTTGATGATATGCACTAGAAAATTTCCTTTGATTATCTACATCCACTTCATAAGAGTCTTCATCAGAAGAGCATTCATTGTCTGCAACATCATAATGACCCATAATCATAAGTACATCACTATCCTCATTTTTTTGATGGGTAAAAGCACAAAGTTGTGTCACACTTTCAACCAACTTATCAGCATAACTGAATTTAAGTATTTCTAAGTAAGAAACAATTTTGGTCAAACATATGATCTAGTAAGATTCATTATAGCTAAGTTAGACACTTCCACAACTTCTTCAACTAAAATTGTTGGCTAAAAATATATGGAGCACCATTTTGAGTCCAATTTACCAAAAAAAAAATTATTTGAAAAACTTGAAGTTTCAATAAATCCTAGTAATGTAAATAACATTTTTTTTAAAATATAAAAATACCCTTTTTTAGATCCATAAGTGTAGTTTTCAAAAATATATTTATTTTAATAGTTTAATTATTTTTTATATTCTATTTTTTTTTTTTTATTAAAGTTGGTTATCAACACAAAATATTAGGTTGATTACTATGATAAGGAAAAATACTAAAATTTATTTAAAAAAATTGAAAAAAATATGATGCACTAGATAAAAGAATCTATTTCAATGTGGTATAATTATTTTCCATTTTAGATAAATATTTAATATGAAAGTTGACGTCTGATGAAAACAATTTTTTTTAATTCACACACATTTTAATATTTATTTAAAAATATGTATTTATCAAAATTGGAAAAAATAATATCCATGCACTAAAATTTCAAGTTATAAATACACACAAAAAAATTGAAAGAAAAAAAAAATTACTATAAAAAGTTTGACGTCCCATGCAACTTCATTTTTTCAGCATTTTAACATCAACTAAATTATAGTGTTAATTTATTAAAAACTAGTTTAAAATAAATTTAAAAAATAAAATAAAAATACAAACATAAAATATACTAAAAAATACATATTTTACTAGTTTACATCATTTCAAAATTCAAAACATATATGCCACTTTTTAGTGATTCAAGTTTAAAAGTTGGATCAGCGTTGGACGTTTCCTTTATAAAGTGTGACACAAGTTTGTGCTTTTACCCTGATCACAGTCCTTTGGAATATCATCATCTACTTCAACCATATGTGCTACTACACATTTATAAGAAGAATGTGTCATTTGGAAAATCATGCACCAAGGGGTATCTTCAACAAAATTTCTTGAATTCTTTTGAAGAGGGTTTGGATGAACTTTATTCTAGGTGTTTCTCTGATTATTTAGAACATGATTCCCATTATACCAATTGGTATTATATGGGTGGTCTTGCAACCTAGGAGGTCTTTCTTTCCTTTGATAATATTTTGGTTGAGCCTTCTCTTGTTTTACAATTTTATCACTTATAGTCTTCATGAAATTATCAATCTTATCCTCTAAAGTTCCCCCTTTGGCACCTGAACTCTTATCTTCCTTTTTAGAACTTTTGAAGAGTTTTGGATCATCTCTTATGCCAACTTTATTGTTTGCTTTGCTAATATTTTCAATATGCTCCACCATCTTAAATGCTTCTCTTAATGACTAAGGATTCTTATCTAGCAAGTAGTAACTCATTTTTGCATCAAAAGCATTGCAGTAATTTACCAAACATACATGATCATTCAATTGTAAATGAGGGAACCTCTTCCTAGCCTTTTGGAACCTTGTATTGAAATCAAGAACATATTCGTTAGAACCTTTAGCAATATTATTAAATTTATTCAATAGAAAGCTTGAATCAGTCTTGTCACCATATTGCTCTCTAAAACCCCTCTTGAATTCTTCCCAATAACCAATGCTCTCAACAGGAAAATTTCTATACCACTCTCGAGCATCTTCAGTGAGAGACTGCATAAACAAATTTATCATGACATCTTCTGACTCTACCTCAATTTCTACAAGATAAATCACTAGTTCACATCATTTCCAATTTCTAAATAGTTTAGTTGCTATAGGTGTCAGAAAGTGAAAATTTGGTGAAAAACATTGACTTCAAAGTCCCACTTTGGCCAAAAAGTGGGACATGGTATTGTGTGCTAACCCAAGAAATCTCAAAATACTTGTCTAAAATCTTATGTCTATGGGTTAAATGGATGAAAAAAAATGTCCCCTTTTGCTAAGTAGTCAGAAGCATCCCTTTTAGCCTATTTAATTCTTGTAGGCTAATTTTGGACTTTGATAGGGAATACATTAATTAATTAATTAAATGAAGTTATCCAATAAATTAAATTTTGGATGACTTTATTTTAATTAATTTAATAAAGTGACTTAAATGTTTTAAAAGGGTAATATTATAAAGTCATTTTATGAAAGTGTTTTAAATGATATATTTTTAGCAAGTAAGTTTGAAAAAGTTTTATGGGAAATTATAAAAGGTGATTTGAAAGCTCATTTGTGTATGCTCGTTTATTTTCCCTATTGTGAAATTTGAGCTTCTAGCTTGAGAAAACCCTAGGACGCAAACCCTAAGGGAATTGATTTTGATGGTGAGACATCTACCCCAACCAATTTGTAGGTGGAGTTACACATATTTCACATAGGCATAGAACAATTGCCAATTAAAATTTTATTGGAGGTTTGTAGGAAAATGATAAATTATTATTCTTTGATTTGAAGGATTTATCTTTTGATTGTGGTTTTAGACAATAACTGCAAAGAGAAATTAGATTTTATATGGGTGCCATATTTGAGAAATTTGCAAAGTAAAATGATTTAAATATTATATATTTTATTCATTGTTGAGCATACATACCCAACCATACCATATACTCAACCCATCAAAAGGTCATAACATTCCTAAGGTGTCTAAAGAGGGTTGAAGCTTTGTATAAGGCTTAAATCCTTTGGAAATTCCAATGTAGAAATATGGGGAGGTTGGAAAAGTCCAATGTGGCATTCAAATGGAGTCAAAGATAGTTCAAGGCCCTCTAAAATCCAATGTAACAGTTTGGGAAAGTGGCATAGCACATAGGAGAGTCCAAACAAGTCAACATAACCATTCAAAAAGGAATTTCACCCTTCCTTGCTTCTATACTTCCTTTGGGGTGTCATACATTGCAAGGATAGGCCATACAACCATGAGGAGAAGCACTATAATTTTTTGTCTGATTATTCTAAAGCTAGGTCAGCATTTTAGTATTTAAATATTGAGTTTTTTATGGTGACAATCACCTGTGTGTAATTTTCTAAGTATGTACTTTGATAATAGTAGTATATAGAATGAAAGAAAAGGTTATCTATGCATTATTTTATGCAATAATATTGAGTATTTAAGGCTGATATCAATATTTCAATTTTTGGAGTCAATGCTAAGGTAATTGTTAATCAAATTCTTTCAAACAAATTGCAAAACATAAACAAACTAGCAACATACAGACTGTTTGAAGAAATTTTTGAACTAGTGTTGCAAGACTTAGACTCAACAAGTGGATTTTTGACTCGGACTTGAACTTGGCACCTAGAGTAGATGGATGGATGTGAAAGCTAGTGGATACGAATGGATATGAAAGCTCATAGAAATGGAATCTCATGTAAATGGAAGCTAATGAAGGTGTATGGATATGAATGGAGGACTCAAGAGTCTCTTTATGGAAGATAGTACCCCATTGACTAAATGTTTCTTATAGACCATGGCTAACATGTTCCCACTCAAAGACATTGGTAGGAAAATTGGTAAAGATAATGGAATGGATAGGGGCAGGGAGAAGGGGGTTAAGGATTCATGCAAATTATTTGATTAAAGATATGGAATGAGGGATGAAGGTTGGATGGAAGTATGGAATGGAGTCATTATGAGGGAATATGGGAATGAACAAAATTGGCACACTCCTTGAAGGGTGATGAAAGTTGAAGGATTGAAATGGGGAGGTTGGGATAATAAACTTGGGAATGTAAGGACCCAAAATAGGTTTGGAGGATGAGGAAAGACCTATGATTGGCTTATGAGATGGAATATACTTAGATGGAGAATTGGATGATGGTGGAATAATAGAGTCTTTTGGATTAGCAAGTTGGGATACCAATTGGTATTTTTGATTTGAATGCATGGATTCTTTTTCTTTATTTGGAATCCACATTATTTTTTACTTTTGATTTTTCTTTATAGCCTTTTGATTTTTTCTTAATTGGATTTTACATTTTCTTGGAAATGTTTTTCTTTTTATTTTGGATCATATTTTTCTTTATTTTGGAATGTCTTTTTAGTGAGACATGATGATATTTAGATTTTTTTGGATTCTTTTATTTATGCATTTCTTGTTTGAGATCCCAATTGCTTAGAGAGGCCATAGAGGAATTATATGAAAATAGAGGAATTTGAAGTTGAAGGTGTTGGAAGGAATTCAAGAGTATGTTCCTTTGTTTTTCTTGAAATGGCATGTAAGGATATGCATTAGGAACATACAAGCCCAAGATGGATGGAAGGGTTGATGGATAAGGTCCAAGAATAGATGGTAAAGATGATGGAGGAGGTGGATGTATTCATCTAAAGGGAGGCCTTTTTGGTTTGAAAGAGCTATCAATGTCTTTAGAATGAGGTATGTAGCCAGGGCCATAAGAATTTAGATGTTTTTTAATATTAGAGTGTTCAAGTAAACCTTGATCATGAAGGCCCAACCCTTTTCCTTGATGATTCATCTTTTGAATAATATTCTTACTAATGAGATACTTTTCACTTTTGAAGAAAGATGAAATACCATGTTGAGGGGTGTTAAATGTGGAAGACATGTGGTATTGTAGGAGAAAACCAACTTTTATAAATATGGATGAACCAAGCTTATATGTTTGTGGTTCATGAATGGGATCTTGTGAAAAATTAGGATTATCATGTGATGTGAGGGAAATGCTTATACCTTGGGGGTCTTGAGAAGTAATGGATGGAAAGCTTTGTTCTTGTGATATAATAGGATGATTCCATGGAGGTGGTATGATAGGATCATGATATGAGGTGGATATGTTGGGATCATCAAATTGGTTGGATATTGTAGGATTATGAGATGGTATAGGATCATGCAATAAAATTGATGGACTAGGATTATGGTATGGAGTTGAGAGACTTGGATCATGAGATGGTATGGGGTCATGACATGTAATGTAATCATGATATGGAATGGGATCATGAGAGGGAGTACTTTGATCTTGACATAAAGAGGAACCTATGATGTCATGCTTTGGATCAATGAGGTTGAGTGAGTGACATTGTTGACTTTGTAGAGGTGCTATGAAGGTGGAAAAACATGAAATGGATGAGGTGGATAAACACGGGATGGCTGAGGTGGATAAACATGGGATGGCTGAGGTGGATAAACATGGGATGGATGATGTGAAAATGGGTGCAACTAGAAGACTAGGACTAGAATTTTATGAAATAGCATTTTGCATCAGTTCTTGTATTCCTTTAAGGGTGACTTTTGGTGTTCCTTTGGTGAAATAGGATGGATGGGTGTTTGTTGAACATTGAAGAAATTTTGGTTTCCCTTATAAATGGAGGAAAAGGATGACTTGGAGGGTGACATGACTTGGGTATAATTTTTAGTGGTGGCTTGGATGGTGTTTAGGATCTTTGGGAATCTACTTATAGGACACATGATCATGGATTTTACATGATTGTTAGAGTATTTGGAAAGAAGAAATTCAAAAGTATCTTGAGGTATGAGATGGAAGATGGAGGATATGTTAGGCTCATCTTGATCCATGGTTTTAGGTAGATTTATGGTTTTTATTACTTGATTAAGTTTTAGATCTTGAAAACACATTCACACACTAAAGACCATACAAAAATCCAAGAATATATACACTCTAATCAATTATGATCTTAAATGGTATCTTTATATCTTTGATAAATGCACAAATACAAATAATCTGTATGACAGTGAAACGACTTGCTACAATGAGCACTTTCTATTCTGGAGACTATGATAATGCATTGAAGTTCAACTTCATATTTTATAACAACCCTTAGTTTGAGTAAAAATTGCATTTTAATATCTTCTTATGATTGGAATAGAAAATGGAAAAAATAGTGGTAGGTTGGAAAACATAGTGGGTTGTAACTCATTTATCAATTCTTGTTCAATTAGCACTTTTTGTTTTGTAAACTATAACAAAATAATGTATTGAATTTCACCTTCATATTTTATAATGAGTAAACATTCCATTCCAATATATTCATATTTTTGGAACAAAAAATGCACAAAATAGTTGTAGGTTGGAAAACATAGTGGGTTGTGACTCACTTCTCAATTATTGTTCAATGAGAACTTTTGGTTATGTAGACTATAACAAAACAATGTATTGAAGTTCACCTTCATATTTTATAACAACCCTTAGTTTTAGTAATTTACATTTCATTTGAAGATCTTCATATGTTTGGAATAGAAAATACACACAATAGCTGTAGGATGGAGAAAAAATTGGGTTGTGACTCACTTCTCTATTCTTGTTGAATGCTCAAGGGTGTAGAGTTCAAGGTAGAGTTGCAGTGTAGGGAATACATAAAAGTAACTAGATGGAGTTGAGGGTTGACTAACTAATTGGTTTATTGTGTGTAGAGGGTTATGCAAGAGTACGTGGGTTGCAGGTTGTATAACACATAGTGTTTTCTAGCATCCAATTATACATAGAGTATGGTTGTAATGAAAATATTTTGTTATTTGTACATTAAGAATTTAATGAAAGGAACCTTCAAAATGTATAGCAACTCTTAGGTAGACTAACTTTTGGGTTTCAATTTCATCATATGATGGTAAAATAAAGCACTAAATAATTGCAGGTTGGAAAACACAATGTGGGATGTTAGTAGATGATTTTATGAAACCTGCATAGATTCCAAACATCTCCTCATTTATTCAATACAATGAAAGTTGATAGGCTTCTCCCTTCTCCCAGTGCAAGGGCCATGGTAGAAAATCCCAGCTACCACTCTCTTATTCTTATGTAAAGCATTACCTTCCATATGTTCACTCCAACATTTTTCAAATATTAATATTTAAAATCAAAATATAATCTTGCATTGTCTTTTGAAGGGAAACAAGTTGAGGAACACATATATTGTGATGTTCATCTTTTGTTAACGCTTTGAGCTTGCACATTTGTAGCTTTTTTTTCACTCTAGCAACCAATTCAATCAATGTATGGTGATCATTTTTGTGATGTCTATTTTCAAAAAGAGAAAGATCATAGGACTTCAAGTCTAGGCAAGATTTCAAATGTGAAATCCTTTTTTCTAATGGTAACCATGTTGCAATTTCTATAAATTCTTGCTAGCATGTTTTGATGAATAACACACTAAGACTCTACCTTAGAAAATGCATGGAGCTTCCTTAACAATTAACCTCCTTTCCTATGACTTCCACTAGTAAGAAGACCACTTGGCTGAAAAAAATTCTCCTTCCAGAGTTATATTTGGAGATCACATATCTTTGTGACAAGGAATCTCCTTTGCGACATTTGAATTGTTGTAAACAAATGCACTACAAAATATAAATTGCATAGCTACTTCAATTTCATCTTCATATGCAACAAGAAATAGTGTCAACATTGTATTTATATTTCTCACCAATTTGGTTGTTGATTGTTGAGTTGTTAACGAAATGGTATGGGATTGGATTTTTTTTAAAGGGATAATCGTTACTCTTCTTTTTAGATGTCCTATTTGAAGTAGTAGCTTTCTTGTTATTTTTGTATCCACTACTACATTACACAACTTCCCTCCTCCACCAACGTACAATGCAGCTATAGTTGTGGCATATTTAAATTTTATAAGTTGTGCAACAACACCTTTGACTTTTGAGTTATCAAAATGCTTTGTAGGACCATTATAGGTAAATTGAAAGTTTCCTAATCAAGCCTTGAGGAGCCTAATGTCATCCTTCAATTTGTGAACTATGTCAGATTCTTGGAAACACTTATTTTCTAATGTCTCCATGCACCCTTCTTCATGGGAAACACCTTCTATTGTTGTCTTTGTTTTCTCAACTTCTTGTCTCTTAGATTGTAGCTCTCTCTGAATGACATTAAGCTCCTCTTCTTTTGACCATGACAACTTCTTCTTGTATTTTAATTCCTTTTCTAATTGGTTAATTTTAGTCTTCAATTATTTTGCCCCACTTCCAACTATTGCTTTTACATCTACAAATTGATCATCGATATGTTTTTTGTAGCACCCCTCCATTTTGGCTCTTTTGATCGGACAATGTTTTCCTTGTTATGCTTTGTTCTACTATTAATTTGACCTTGGTACTTGGTTACTATTTGATCACAAAATGTTAAGTGATGTGTATGTTATATTTTGATGTGATGGAATTTTACTCTGATGTTATCATTATGGCATGTTTTGAATTAGCTCAGCAGATATTTAATTAATGATGCTTTATGCTTTTGATTATATTATTGATGTTAGAACCGTCAGTTAGAAAGTCTGTATTGGTGAAGGGGACAGGATTGTATCACTCGCTTGTGAGCGCCCTACGATTCTGAGATTTCCTCTTCATGGTGTGTTTTATTATATCATATATATATGCATGTTTGATATACTCTTTGTTCATAGGTTGACAAGTACATGACAACGACTCCACCTGATTTCCCAAGTTTGAGCGTGTCCATTGGCCAATGGTATTCGATTAGGAGATAGTAGCTAAGTTTTTTGTGCCAAGTCATCACCCTAGTCATAGTGTGTCGTCGGGTTTTAGTCGGGATAAGTTGCTTATTTGTTGTTCATTTCATCTTGGTTTTTATTTAATTTCAAATTATAAAGGTAAATAAATGGCTTGTGTAGTTAAATTGATGATTAAATATATTTGGTTGTAAAGTTAGAAATGTTATTTATTTTATTAATTAATTTAATTTAATTAATAAAATAATCTAATCTTGGATTAGATTTATTTTATTGATTATTTAAATTAATTGTGTGGGGTTAAATCAATTTATTCATGTTGGAAATTATAAGTGTTAAATTTTTTTTGGAAATAAAAATGTTCAAAAGCATTTAAATTCATTTGAAATAGAAATTAAAAAAAAAAATGAAATAAAGATATAAAGGCATGTTGAAAGAAATTGTTTTAGTTTTAAATTTCAAAAAAAGCAAAATATCTCCAAAATAGAAAGAGGAGCAATAACTATGGTGGATAGGATATTTTAGGGTAATTGACCAAATTTGGGGAAAAATAGAGAAGGCTTTTCATTCTTAGAAATTTGATGTGAGAAAAAAAGGTAGGAGAGCTCTTCATGTTTTGTTGATGCATTTTGGATTTTGGGTGAGGATTTGGAAAAAGCTTTGGAAAATCTTCTTGCAAGGAAGCTAAACTATCTCCTTGAAACTCTCCTTCAAGCTGTAGATCACATGATTTCCTTGTTTATTGGTTTAGAAATTGTATTTTCAATTTAAAAATTTGTTGCAACATTTATTTGAAAACCCTGTTTAAATCTTGAAAAATTTAGATTTGTTGTTGAAAAACAAAGCTTGCAACAAAAATTTTCAATTGCAACAATAGACAAATGGAAAGAAAGCAAAATGAAATTTGAAAACCTCTATTTTGGATTTGAAATAGTTCATATAAAATTTGAAATTTAAACTTGGAAATTGTGTTGATAAATTAGTTTAATTGCAAAAAAAAATTTGTTGGGAAGTTTCACAATTTGTCTGTAAATGGAGATTTAAGTATATATTTATAAATATGTTTGTATATATATATATCCTGTTATATATATACAAGCATATTTTATAAATATATTTTGTTTTATCATTCTGGGAATGCTATTTTTTTTTCAAAAATTTGTACACAGAAATTTTTTTGTGCAAAAAAATAGGGGATTGTTGTTTTGTTCTTTTTATTGAAAGTAATATATAAAAAAAAAAAACATTTGTATTATGGGGAGGTCGTAGCCATGGCTGCACAGCCGCCCCATGGAGGGGCATTGTTGTGGCAGTGCTCCCCACAACCTGTGGGGAAGACGCTGCCACAGGTAGCGCCGGCCTCCACAGGGGAGGCTGGGCGTAGCCTGTGGTTGCATCCCCTCTCCCTATGGGGGCCCGTGGGGCGAGGGGTTAAGTCACTTTTTTTAAAATTGTTTTAAATTTCATTTTTTTCATTTATTATTATTATTATTTTGTATTATATATATGTTATAATATATATATATAATATATTATAATATTTATATATATATTATATATATATATAATATGAATATATGTTATATTTTATTTTATTATTTAAATATATATATTATATATATATAAAATATATATATTATATATATGTTAAATAATGGGGAATTAGTTTTAAATTAGTTGGAATATAAAAATGATATTTTTTTTAGAGGCATATATTTAAATGGTATTTAATTATTTAAATATATGAATTTTAAAATGATTATTCTTTTATCATAGATTGAAATTAAATGACTTTATTTGAAAAGTTGATTTTGATTATTATGGGTAATTGGAGAAACAGGGAGATAAATTATTAGTTTAAATTCCTCAATAATGCAATTGTAATTTTAATTACTTTTGAGTAGTTGCAAACAATGTTAATTATTTTATTTAATTACATGCAATATGTTATCGCCTTGCTTGGATTTAGGAAATCCTAAAGTAGGATAATAATTTTCCTATTTTGTCTTTCCGTTATGAAATCTCCCTCTTTCGTGATGTTGGGAAAATTGAGTTTTATGTTATGTAAGTCTTCTAGATTGAGTTTTCTTTTGATCTCGGGGGTTGTCGTAATGTGATAGTCAACCTCTGTTTTTCCTTGGGTAGTGCATCTTGTTGGATCCAGTTAGATTCTCGGTTATCATGAACGGGGTGTGTTGGCTTTATGTCATGGATAGGGAGTCATTCTCCTTAGGTCACACTTGTGTACCCTTGGGTGTGGAGCTATTCCACATGTTGCCTTAGAGGAGTGGCTTGCAATGAGGGTCGACACACAAAGTGGTGTCAGGGAAACTCTTTGTAAGTTAGTTAATTTAGTGATAACGTAAATAAACTTATTAGAGGTTTAGGTTGCATCAAACACTTAACAAGATTAATTTTTCCTTTCTCATGGACACAAGGGCTTGTATAGACTTGGGATGAGACGAGAAGGCCTGGAATGGAAAGATACTTATCTCGTCTCTACGAGAGATAACTAATTCTGCATTGGTTTGCACGAGGGGCCGGGAGTCGTTAGAGGTTTCTAGGATATCCCAAGATGGGGGTCGGGACCTAGGAAGACTTAAAAGGATATCCCATGTGACATTGTGATGACACTTCTCTTAAGTCAACAGTATGTATGTAATAGTGATGCAATTGATTAATTAACTTTGGAAGCATTGTAACCATTGTGTTAAGTGATGTTGTACTTGTATTTAATTCAGTTCAGTTATGTGTAGCCTGTGTCTAGAGGTAGATGGTCTTGTATAGGGATCCTTGTTACTATCTCCTAGCACAGGGGGTGAGCCTTCGGGTATCACATGGTTGGGTGGAACGTGCACCTTAATCCGTTGGATCATCCTTTTGTTCGTGTGGACAAGATTTCCAGTTGGAGAGCTTGTGGGTCCAATTACTTTTCATGCTTTATTCATTTCAGTTGTTATTGTAATTTATTACCCCTCATTTGTATTGAGGTGGAAGATGTAATTTGTAACCTTGTTTATTGGATTTACCTCATTCAAGGAATAAGTGTTGTAATTGTATTGTAAATTATATTATTGGAAACATGTGGTATCTCTTATGCCTTTGATGTAATTTTATCATGTATGGAATGCATGTGTATTTAATTTGTTAAGTAATTAAATGTTATGGTTTCAATTCATGTTTCTTGTTTGGGTTTAAGTAAACTCAGTCTCATAACCTTAGGGGTTGTTGGCAATGGGTAGTGAATTTGCATGTTAATTGTACTTAAACAAAAAAAAAATATTGTGTTTGAGTAGTTAATTGCAACTTCCCCTAGGGTTGCATGGCGGGGCGTTACATTTTTCCTCATCCCCACTGCTCTTACCTCTTAACACCCTTTTATATTCCTTTTCATGATCTTCTAACTTATTTTTCATATATTTTACTTCAAGCTTTAGATAAGTTGCTCCCTCATCAGTCCTTAGGAGAAAAACATCCCTTTCTTGGATAGAGTTTGGAATTTCTTGAATACTTTTATGTACCTTTGCAGCTATTTTTAGGTGAGTTTATATCTAGTTTCTTTATCATTAGACTATGCAGATGTTTATTTTGACAAGCTCATTACAAACTTTTCTGCCTTTTCAGGTAAGACTTCCATGCCTCTACCCAATTGATTCTCTTTTTCTACACTTAGATTTGGTTTTTCCTTTTCCTTATCATCCATTTCCAATTGTATTTTTTCCATGGAATTGCTAACTTCAAGAATTCTTGGCTTCATTTTCTCAACTCCACTTATAGCATCATCTCTCTTTTTTTACTTGCACAAATTCATATGCAATACAAAACCTTTCATGTTAATCCACTTCTACATTGCCAATTGCCCATTGCACATATTGCACATGCTCCTTCCTCAAATTCTCATGAGCAATAAGAATCTCTTCAGTCAATACATTATCTATCTCATTCACTTTGGTCTTCTTCTTCCCAAGTGTTTTTAGAGAAAATTCCTTTTTCATTACATACTTTCTAGAACATCCTCTTATTTTTTATTACTATCATCTCGTAGAATTCTCATAATAATTTTTTTAGGGTTTTTGTCTAATTTTTTGTAGGTGAAGGGATTAAGTATATCATGAATGCCTATGATTTTCATAGTGGTTATGAGAAATAGGACTAAAAAAGGGTTCTATTAGATAACACACTGTGATTAACTATGCATCATATGCTAAATTTTACATAAGTGGTTAACTGATGGTTATTTTTCTTTCTTTGATATAAGTAAATATTGATTGTAGTTCTTTCAATTACTAAAAGGATCCTATAATTTTGCAACATACACGTTAGAAAATGTATTGCTTTTTTTGTACCACTTCAAGTGAGTGTTAAAAAACCATCATGTGTATTCAAACTTGCAATTTTCCATAGACAAACACAAGTGTAGTGAAATGATCCTTTAATTCACAATGCACACCTACACATGTAAATGTATGAGTATGTTATGAGAAAAGGAGGTTGGAAAAAATGTTGTGTTAGAAAACACAGTGGTGCTAACATTTTCATAAAAGAGAAAAACACAAAAAATAGAGCAGGAAGAATTTGTTTAGTTAATACATTATCTATCTCATTCACTTTGGCCTGCTTCCTGTCAAGTATTTTTAGAGAAAATTCTTTTTTCATTTCATACATTCTAGTACATCTTCCTCTAGTTTTTCATGGTCATTTTCCTATTGCACATACTGCACTCTATCCTTGAATTTTCAAACCCAGGAAGAATCTCTTCAATCAATACATTATCTATCTCATTCACTTTGGGGTGATTCTTATCACATTCCATGCATTCTAGTACCTACTCCCTTCAGTTTTCCATTGCTATTTTCCCCTTGCCCAAAATAATAGTAGGTAGGAAAACACAGTGGGTTTTTGGTTGTCTCTTTTTTTATGTTCAAAGCTAAGTGTTGGAGATTAGGGGGCTAATTTTTTAGTTTGGGTACAGGTTCACATACGGGTATAGGTAAGGGTATGAAAATTTTATTTTTCCTTCTAGTTTTTATAACATCTAGTTTTTCCCAACCTCTAATTCTAAGCTCCCTGAAGCTTTAGATAAGCTTCTCCCTCATCAGCCCTTAGGATAGCAGCATCCCTTTCTTGGATATAGTTTTTAATTTATTGAACACTTTTATGTACCTTTGCATTTGTTTTTTTCCCAACTTTGAGAGTGTATTTATGATTACATAATTCATATGTTTCTTTTAACAAGTTATTTGCAAAACTTTTCTACATTTTCAAATAATACTTTCATGTCTCCACCCAACTGATTCTCATTCTCTACAATTAGATCTAGTTTTTCCTTTTCCTTATCATCCATTTCAAATGGTTTTAGAGAAGATTCCTTTATCATTCCATACATTCTACTACCTACTCCCTTCAGTTTTCCATTGCAAGATAACAATTGGTTTTTGGTTGTCTCTTTATGTACTTTCAAAGTTAAGTGTTGGAGATCAAGGGGAGGATTCATAGGTGGGGGATTCATAAAAATAGCCAAATTGAGTTGATGGGTGAGTAACCAATTGGGTTGTTGTATGTAGTTTTTATAACACCCAGTGTTTTCTGATCTATAGTTTTAGAAAACAATATTAATTTAACTAAGACCTTTTGTTTTCATAAATACATTACGATATTTATTTATTTATAGAAGTAGTGGATGAAGTAGTAGTTGGAGAGTTTTTTTTCTACATGCTCATAGTGTTATCTATTATTGACACTTTTTCCCATGATTGAGAGTAGAACTTGTTGCAAGAATGGAAAAGAATGAAGGTGTTATCATTGATGTAAAATGTTCAATTGGTTATCAACTGGCTATTGTTGTCATTGATGTCATGGTTGCAGGTTATTGGATGTTCATGTTGAGGATATTGAGGAAAATGTATTCAAGAAAGGTTTCAGGTGTTTAGTGGTTGCTCTAGGATTTTCTCCTATGTTTGTGTGGTTCAGATAAGTTGGTCATGGTTGTTGGAAGCTACTATATCTAGATTTTTGTCTCTTGATTCATTGTATAGTGCGAGTTATGTTCACCAGTTGTGAACTGTGGTTTTATGTGTTTTGGTTGAGGTCTGGGAGAAAAGTTGTTGGTCTAGATTTCTCTTTGGTAAAGTCTTATGAATTGAGGTTCTAGAGTTGAGTTGTTATGATTGTACTAAAGATAATTTTGGTATCTAGAAGGATTGTTCTTAATTTTTCTATGTGTTTTATACTAGTTTGGCTAACCTTATGTTCAACACTTTCTTCAGAGTTGATGTAGCATGTTGGATCTATTTGGGTCCTCACCAAGCATGTGTTTGGGTCACCCTCATTCTAATTCCACCCTAGGATACTTTGTCACCGACCTAATTTGAATTGAATGTTGGTGGCCAACTTTGGATATGTTTCAAAGTTGAAGGTGGTATAAATATAGGATGAGTTAGTGGTAAAATGATGTAAAAAGAGAGATAAGTGCAAATAAATAGAGAAGAAAGATGTGAGATTGATGCAAATCAGAAGTGTGTGTGATGTGAGTGTGGTAGATTAGTGCAAAGCCTAAATTCTAAGTTTTTGAATGTAGTGAGCTGAAGGTGTACTCTATCATTCATGCATGTCTGCAAGTGGTTGAGAAAATTGTGGTGGGTTTATTTGTTTCATTGAGATTTTCTTCTCTTTGTAACATATCTCTTCCATATTCTTTGTATCTCTATGGTAGTGATCCTTCTTAGTTTTTAACATTATTGGATAGTGAGTCCTAATCTAGACAGTGAGTCATTGTTTTGGAAATGAGTCCTATTTCTTAGGTAGTGAGCCTTTGTAATTGGTCTTGATATTCTCTATAGTGTGATTTAATCCTCACAGTGGTTTTTCCCTTATTAGGCTTTCCATGTAAATCTAGTGTTGTGTTTGTGTGATGGTTTTTAGTTTTTGTAGTTGCACATAATTTTTAATCATTTAAGTCATATTAAGGATTAGTTCTAGTGAATGATTTAAATGTTTTAATTTGCTACAATTGATTCACCCCCTCTCAGTTGTCTTATTCAACAATTGGTATCAAAGCTTGGTTCCTTGGAGTAGAGCTTAACCAATTAAGGAAGGTTTAAGATGGCTAGCAAAGTTACATATAATTATCTGAGGTTTGATGGAACTAATTATGTTATCTAGAAAATATTGACGGAAGAATATTTGGAGTATTGTGGATATGATGTGGAAAAAGATTACAAGAATCCTTACACTCCTCCTACTAATGGTCCAAGTACAGCTGATGAGATCAAGGCACATGAAGCAAAAAATAAGGTGAAGTACATTTTGAAGAACAGTCTTATACATTCTAAGTTGATTAAGGTTCAAAATCTCAAGACTACTAAGGAAGTCTAGGATGCTTTGGAAAGGGCACATGAAGGTGATGAAAGGGTCAAAGAGAAAAAATTACAAAATTTAGAAAAACAGTTTAAGCTCCTACATATGTCTAAAGATGAAAATGTTAAAGCTTATATACAAAGATTGAATGAGATATTAGTTGGAATACGAGGACCTGGTGCTATTGTAGATGAAACTAGGATTGTAAAGAAGATTCTTAGAACTCTCCCTGATGCTTACAACAAAAAATTATGTGATATTGAATAGACTATAGATTACAAGACTTACACTAAAGATCTATTGTTGGGATCTTTGACATCTTATGAGATGAGGAATCCAAATTTAAAATTGTGGAGAAATAGCTCATTATGCTACAGAGTGTTTGGAAAGAGCTAAGAGGAATAAAAAAAGATATGAGAAAGAAAAGAAAGGTAAGAAGATCAAAAAATCATATTATGCAAATGAGAATGCTAGTATATCTGGATTCTAATTATGAAGATCTTGATGATAATGAATGCTTGTTCTTGGCTATAATGGATGAACCTACTTCTGCTAATTCTAAAAAAAAGGTGAACAAATGCCCTTCAGAGAAGGAGAAAAATGAAGGTATTGTAATCTTTTCCCTACATACTAAATAGGAAAAGAACTATTGGGTTGTTGATAGTGGTTGTTCACATCACATGACTAGTGATAAGAGTAAGCTTTTTAAACTTGAAAAGTATGATGGAGGATTGGTTATGTTTGGAGATGATACTGGTGCTAAAATTTGTGGGATGGGTTCAATAAATTTTGATGGAAAGCATAATACTGATGATGTCTACTATGTTAATGGATTAAGGAATAATATTTTGAGTGTTGGACATATGTGCAGTAAAGGATATAATCTTGTGTTTGAGGATGAGAGATGTGATATCAGAAAAGGATCTAGAACAATGATTGTTGTAGGAAAGAAATATGAAGGAAATATATATCAACTTAAAGGTGTTGATGGACAATGATTTATGACCTAGATTAATGACAGTTGGTTGTGGCATCATAGAATGTGTCACATGAATTTTGATAATTTGGTGAGGATTATTGTAGTTCAGGCCATGAGAGATTTACCAAGGATTACAAATCCTTTCAATGCTATTTGTAGGAATTGTCAATTTGGTAAGCAAGCTAGAAGCCATTACAAATCAAAGGAACAATCTACAACTAGACTACTAGATTTAATTCATACAAATCTATGTGTTCCTACAAGAGTGGGAAGTTTACAAGGTCAAAGGTACTTTATTCTTTTGATTGATGATTATTCTAGATATACATGGGTTACATTTCTTAGAGAGAAATTGGATGCATTAGATAGATTCAAGACATTCAAAGCTATGGTTAAAAATGAAGTGAATTTAAGGATAAAATGCTTAAGGTCTGACATAGGTCAATAATTCACTTCCCATGAGTTTAATACATTTTTGAAGTGAATGGAATAAAAAGATAGTCATCTGCTCTGAAAACTCCTCAACAGAATGGAGTTGTTGAAAGAAAGAATAGAATAGTTCAAGAGGTTGCTAGATCAATTATTACTAAGGCTGGTTTGCTAGAAGTCTACTGGAGAGAAGCTATTCATATTGTTTTTTATGCATTCAATCAAGTTTAAGCAAGAGAAAATAGTAAAATTACCCCCTATGAGCTATGGTTTGGAAGAATTCCTACTGTTAAGTATTTCAAGGTATTTGGAAGCAAATGTTATATCAAAAGAGATGAAACTTTAGGAAAGTTTGATGCAAGAAGTGATGAAGGAATTTTTCTTAGATATTCTACTAAAAGAAAATCCTACAAATGTTTCAATAAAAGACTGAGAAAGATTGTAGAAAGTGCAAATGTCAAGGTTGATGAAATAATGAAGAATTCAATTGATATTGATGGATATGTATCTGATGAACTTGATTGTGTAAGAATTGAAGAAATTGTGGAAGAATAGGAAAGGGATGAGAAAGAGAAGTAGAATGAAGAAAATGAAAGAGAAGAAGAAGCTTTGGTGGTGTCCCATAATACACCTAGATATATGCAGAAGAATCATTCAAAAATTCAGATCATTGGAGATAAGACAAAAGGAGTATTGACAAGAAGCAAAGCTACTATTGAAGTAAATATGTGTTTATTTTTTGAGATTAAACCAAAGACTATAAGTGAAGCATGTAAAGATGAACATTAGATGGAAGCTATGAAAGAATAACTTATGCAAATTGAGAAGAATCAAACTTAGGAATTGGTTCCAAGAATGGAAGATAAAAACATTATTGGATCAAAGTGGGTATTCATTAATAAGTTGAATGAGAATGGAGAAGTAGTTAGAAACAAAGCAAGGCTTGTGTGTAAAGGCTACTCAGTAGAAGGCATAGATTTTTAGGAGAATTTTTCTCTGGTGGCAAGAATGGAAGTTATAAGGATGTTCTTAGCATTTTCTATTCATAAAGATTTCAAGGTCTGTTAGATGGATGTCAAGTCTATATTTTTGAATGGTGAGCTAGAAGAAGAGGTCTACATGGAACAACTAGAAGTATTTTAGTTGTCAAATCAATCAAATATGGTGTGCAAATTGAAGAAAGCTATATATGGATTGAAGCAAGCTCCTAGATCTTGGTATGCAAGGTTAGATAGGTATTTGATTCAGCAAGGTTTTAGCAAAGGTACGACATATAGTAATCTATATTTTAAAATTGAAAATGAAAAAATATTGATTGTAGTTGTATATGTTGATGACATTATTTTTGGAGGAAATGAATCCATGTGTAAGTTGTTTGCAGAAGAGATAAAAAAATAATTTGAAATGTCTATGTTTAGAGAGATGAATTTATTTCTTGGGCTGCAAATTAATCAAATAGAGAAAGGAATTTTTATTTCATAGTCTAAGTATGCAAAAGAGACGCTGAAGAAGTTTGGGATGGATGGCTCAAAAATGGTATGCACTCCTATGGTGACTAGTTGCAAATTGGGAAAAGATGATGATTCACCTAAGGCTGCTCAGAGCAAGAATAGATCTATTATTGGTGGACTATTGTATTTGACTACTACTAGATCGGATATTATGCATGTTATATGTCTTGTGGCTAGATTTCAAGAAGATCCTAAGGAAACACATGTTGCTACCATTAAAATAATTTTAAAATATTTGAATAGCACTCTAGATTATGGGTTATGGTATCCTAGGGATACTGACTTTACACTAAGTGCTTATACAGATGTAGATTTGGTTGGATGTGTAGATGAAATAAAGAGTACAAGTGGTGGTGCATTCATTATTGGTTGCAGATTGGTGGCATGGTTGAGTAGAAAGCAAGATTCAGTTTCCTTGTCTACTACTTAAGCTGAGTATATTGTTGTTACATCTTGTTGTACAAAAGTTATATGGATGAAACATACATTGAAAGATATCACAGTGGTGTATAATGATCCTATTTCCATATGCTGTGATAATGCAAGTGCAATTAACATTTCAAAGAATCTAGTGATGCACTTGACAACAAAGCATATATCTATCAGGTATCATTTCTTGAGAGAGAAGGTCATGAAGAATGAAGTAAAGCTTGAGTATATCTATCAGGTATCATTTCCTGAGAGAGAAGGTCATGAAGAATGAAGTAAAGCTTGAGTATATCTCTATGAAGGATGATATTTCTGATATATTTATGAAGGCTCTTCTCAAAGATACTTTTGAGTATCTCGAGGAGAATTTAGGGGTCATTTCCCATTCTTTCTTAAACTAGATGCATATGGAGATGCATAAATCTTTCTTCTAGACTGATGTTTGGTGGCTACCTCTAAGGGGGAGTAGGTAGTGTCATGTGTTGTCATTGTATGAGTATTTTGTTTTCTATGTCAAAGGGAAAATAAATGTAAAATATATGTTTCCTTTGCCATTGATGTCAAAGAGGGAGATGAAGAATGTGAAAAAGAGAAGAGGAAGAATGTGAAAAATATTATCTACTAAGGGGGAGAAACAAAAATAAAAATATTGAGAAGTGTATTTAGAGCTAGTATGTTGTCTTTGTTGTTTTTCACATCATGTGTTACCATCAATGACAAAGGGGGAGATTTTTGCAAGAATGGAAAAAAATGAAGGTGTTGTCATTGATTTCAACTGGTCAATTTGTTATCAACTAGTTGTTGTTGTCATTGATATCATGGTTGCAAGTTATTGTTTGTTCATGTTGAGGATATTGAGAAAATTGTATTGAAAAAAGGTTGTAGGTGTTCAGTGGTTGCTCTAGGTTTTTCTTCGAGATTTGTTCCTATGCTAGTGTTGTTTAGATATGTTGATCATGGTTGTTGGAAACTACTATATCTAGATTTTTGGCTCCTAATTCATTGTACAGTATGATTTACGTTCACCAATTGTGATTGTGGTTTTTTGTGTTCTAGTTGAGGTTCAAGAGAAAAGTTGTTGGTACCAATTTCTCTTTGGTAAAGTATTATGAATTGTAGTTCTAGAGTTGAGTTGTTATGATTGTATTGAAGATAATTTCAGTATCTAGAAGGATTGTGTTTAATTGTTATGTGTTTTATATTGGTTTGTCTGACCTTATGTTGAACATTATCTTCATATTTGATGTAGCATATTGGATCTATTTGGGTCCTCACCAAGCATTTTTTTTAATTTCCCTCATTTTAATTCCACCCTAGGATGTTTTGGCACCAACCTAATTTGAAATTAATGTTAATGGATGACTTTTGATATGTTTCAAATTTGAAGATGGTATAAATATAGGATGAGTTAGTGGTGAAATGATGTAAAAAGAGAGATAAGTGCAAATAAATAAAGAATATAGATGCAAGATTGATGTGAATTAGTGAGTGTGTGTAATTTGAGTGTGGCAGATTAGTGCGAAGCCTAAATACTAAGTTTTCAAATGTAGTGAGCTAAAGGTGTACTCTATCATTCATGCATGTCTACAAGTGGTTGAGCAAATTGTGGTGGATTTCTCTGTTGCATTGAGATTTTCTTCTCTTTGTAACATATATATTTTATCTTCTTTATATCTCTATGGAAATGAGCCCTTTGGTTGTTATCCCTATTGGACATGAGTCATGATCCAAATAGTGAGTCCTTGTTTTGGTAGTGAGCCTTATTTCTCAGGCAGTGAGCCTTTGTAATCAATTTTGATATTCTGTATAGTGTGAGTTAATCCTCATCGTGGTTTTTCCACATAAATCTTGTGTTGTGTTTGTGTGATGGTTTTCAATTTATACACTTGCACTTAATGTTTAATCATTTAAGTAATATTAAGGATTAGTTATAGTGAATGATTTAAAGGTTTTAATTTGCTACAATTGATTCACCCCCCCCTCAGTTGTCTTATTCAACAAAACTCAAGATGTTGAACTCAAGGATTCCAATCACCTAGCTTCCTAATGAGTCTAAGCAAAACAATAGTAGTCCATTCATGTCAAACAAGTAGCATTCTATTTTTAAATTCAATTTTTAGACTATCAAGAATGAAATCCACAAGATCAATAGATTTTTGATGCTGATGGATCTTGCACTCTCCTATTATAGGGCTAACATAGCATGTTATATCCTCTCCAACTCTATGGACTTGCTGAGAAGCTGAACTCTACTCCACATTCGATGTGTAAAATATGTGTGAAATTTTATGGTCAATACAACACAACTGGATGAAGCAATGCAAATTTATGATGTTGATGAGGGTATATACCCCATCGATGGTGTATTTATAGGTTCCTTGCTTTAATCATCCTCAAATGTGAGGTGTGTAAGAGAAGCTTTTACCAATAGCCTACAAGATGATGGTCCTAGTTTTTTCAACCATCCAATGGAACTATATGGTCATGTATTGGAGCCACATATCAAACAAGATATGCGAGGGTGTTTCATGCCCTCCACACATTGATAGAAAACCTCATGTCAATGCTAATAATATATCAAAATCTTATTCAAAATATTGTCTTGGGATGCCCTTGTTGTTTGGATGAGGAGGAAAATCAAAATAGAGAATCTGATTAGGATCCATCAAAAGTTTGCAAAGAACAATGTTCAAAGAAAGATAGAATCTTGGAATTGTATGTTGTATTATTGTTTTGATATTGAGGAGGTTGTCCCCTCCAAGATGCTTCTAATACTTTTTGGAATATTTTTTAATATAAGAATAATTGTAACTATATCTAAGCATCATGTTGTCTTTATTTTCATTGTCACAAAATTCTCATAGCAATTTACTTTTTCAAATTAATGAAATATTTGTGGGGTTTGATCATCATTAAAAATATATAGTTGTTCAATTGTTTGAAGATAAAGGACCCAAGGTGCCTAGAACAACAATAGCTCCTACTCCATTTTGTGTTTTTCACTTTTATGAAAAATGTTAAAAACATTGTGTTTTCTAACACAACAATTTTTTCAACCTCCTTTTTCTCATAACATAATCATACCTTTACATATGTGGGTTTGCATTGTAAATTAGAAGATAATTTTAGTAAAGTGTGTTTGTGTATGGAAAATTGCAAGTTTGAAGACACACAATGGTTTTTTAACACTCACTTACAATGGTATAGAAAACACTACATTTTTTAATGTGTACATTGCAAAATTATAGGATCCTTTTAGTAATTGAAAGAACTACAATAAATATTAACTTATATCAAAGAAATAAAAATAACCATTAGTTAATCACTTATGTAAAATTTGGCATATGATGCATAGTTATTTATTGATGGTGTTTTCTGCACAGCAACAACTCAGACAGAATGTGATATTCTATCTCTCTTGAAAGGTAAATCTCTATCAGCAAGCCTCAAGAGATAACCCCAAGGTCTCTAATGTCAAGTATTTACAATGCATAAACAACTTAGTGATAAATGTGAAGATGCGGGTAATCACAAAGGGACCTTACTACAAGCAAATATTGAATCTTTAAATTTATCAGATCTAGCAATATGATGATACTTCCAATCCTAGATTTAACCCAAATGATAAAATAAATAGCAAAAGATATAAGGTTTCAAAGAGATTCCTAAATTTAAAAACTACTCCTAAGATTAACAATGCAAATGACAAAACACTTGAAATGGACCAATCCCTCAGAAACGGATTTCTACTTGACCCAGATGAATCTGCAATCTTACAGAAATAGTGCAATCTTCTAAGGCATTAAATATTTTCAGATCATGAACATTCATTCAAAACAACCCTATTGCAATCTAAATGAATAAACCTTCACAATTGAACTAAGCTTAATGAATATAAAAGTCCAGGCTAACTTTTCAAAGCAACTAACAATCAGTTGGTTGTGAAAAGTATGGACAAGAGATTGCTGCAACACTTCAAGTACTAAATCATAAACACTATCAATTTATCTAACATTAAGCCTAACACACCTACCAAATAACTTAAGCAATTCCAAAGATAGAATCACAAGAACCATGCCAGATAAAATTCAACACAAGAAAGGCACCAAATCACAATATCTTCACTTGCATTAAATTACCCAAAGTAGCAACAATTCCAGTATTCTGTTACAACACTTGGTTGCTTGAAAGTAAAACTAACTCCTAACTAAAGCTCTTGTTATACTGTTTAATTCGCTCCAAAGAAAAACTATCTAGCCCTTACAAATGAGGCAGAATTCCATAATAATAGAAACCCCCCCAAGATATGTCAGCCTATTTAGGGTTTACAATAAAATGGCCAGAAAAAAGTCAGCCCAAGAAGAATTCAAAATAAACAAAGTGGGTATTAAATGCAAGCACTCCATCCAGGTCGGCCTAGGGTCTTCAACAAAACTCGGTCCAATACATGTGAAGGAAGAGGAGAAATAATGGGAAGCACAAATTCTGATGTACCCTTGCATTAACTGCTTCCCCCTTTATCTTTATTTCACTCCACCCTATCATGCACCATCAAAAGTATCCTATCCAAGTTGGCTATAGGTGGCAGAGGTAAAACCTTAAGTCTTTTCTCAATAGATTTAATATTTTCTCTTAACTATTCTACCGACTTATCCCACTCAACCTTACTGATTTGATAATTATCAATAACTGCAAAATAGGTGGCTGCATCATCCAATTGATGTTCAGTAACTAGATGTTCACTGATTGGACAATATACATCTCGCCACCATTTTCTCAACTGCTCTAAGCTCAAATGCTTCGATGCAAACTTCTTTCTCCTTGTCATCACTTCAAAGAAGGAAATGCATTTATTATAGATATCGGTCAGGGTGTCTCCAATTTTCCTCCTCTGCTTATGTACCTTCTTCAAAACCTTTTTCTTTATTTGAAAAGATTCAAACCATTCCCAAGGTTCTACAGCTCTGGAGGAAGGAATAATTCCATCACTCACCAACTTATCTTCAGTATACTCCATGATGGTCTTGGTCTTTTGCAGTAGGAGATTTGTATCTTCCTTATCTTGAGCTAATACATCTTTCAACCAATTCATTGACCTCATTGCATCTCCTCCAGTTGAAAGGATGTCTTTGATAACATTATCCCCATTGATTTGCACTCCCTGTAACCACTTTGTTGTGGAAAGAGTAGTGGTCTTCATCCTCTCCAGCTCTGTCATGGTCTCTTGTGGTAGGAAACTCGTAGCAGAAGATGAGGAGCTAATAGATTGCAAGGGCTTCATCAAGTCTTGCAAGTACTTTAATTTCTCATTCTCCTTCTTCACTTCTTACTTAGTCTACACTTCTTTCCTCAACCTACCAAAGATCACAAAACTAGAGCCTTCATAATCTTCAATATCCTACTCCATAGAAGTAGGCCCAAGCCTGATGGTCTATACATTGTAATCACTTCTAGTTACATCATCTTTGATTTTATTAGGGGAAGGAGTAGCAATGTGGACTACCCTTTTGTTGGCCTCATCTACTTCAATCCTAGAAATAACCTTGGCTTTCTTCGTTCCTTTTCCCTTTCTTATGTTTGCCAACAACTCATCCCAATTGGGAGGGGTGTCATCCACAACAATCTGTTTGCTCTTTAACTCCTTATATAACCATCTTGGGACAATAGATTCAGGTTGTATTTTACTCTGCCCAACTTCATCTTGTTGATCTTTGGGGCACATCCTCATTCAAATCCTACTTCTTAGGAATCTCCTCAGCTATTTCTTCTTTTTCTTGATTATGCTCTTCTTCTTCATGCACCGGTGATGGAGTCTTAACTGGTATTTCCTCTCTCTGAGGAGGTCTAACTTCTTCACTCCTAGTAGGTGAATCATCATATGTAACTAGGGGAGACTGCAAAACCCTCTCTATTTCCGTCTCAGCACTAAAGAGCTCACCTTCTTGAAATTCTTCTCCCTCTGGATCTAGATGAGTTTCTGCTTCCTTGGATTCACCTGGTTCATCGTGAGCTTCATGGGGAGGAGGAACACTATCATGTTTTTTCTGTAAGAGGAGCAACTAGAGAAGCATCCTTATGTGGCACACTGTCCTTAGGAGAAGGAGTTCTAGATTTCCTTGTATATACATGCATTCTTTCTCCTAAGCTTTCTACATTTATCATAGGTGGTCCAACCTCCTCTCTTGCCTTGGAGCTTCCCTTTTCCTTTTGTGACATTCTTACTATCCTTCTCCTCTTGGGCACAGAAGCACTAACCTCTTTGTCTTCCTTTTCAACTTCATATTTTGTTGGATTCTTAGTCTTTGAAGCATGCCCCCTTTTCTTGGCAATAGGCTTTCTTTGTTTTGCCACCTCCTGTACTTCCTCTGCTTGAGCATCCTTAATCTTGATTTTGAAAGGAGATCTCACCTTGCCCTTACCCTTAGGATCCTATTCAGTTGACTCCTCAGAAGTAGAATGAGACTCCAAGTCTCCCATTAGATCATAGGTGCATTGGACACATTCACTTTCTAGTTCCCACATCTTATGCTTGAGCCACAACTTTGTATACTTAATTACTGGAGTCATAAGTTGTTCTAGTTCTATTTTTTCCTCTCCCAACCAGTCCACTTTGCCAACTGGTTTGTCTTTCACTACCTCATAAGCATGGCCCTAAATCAAATCTCCATCATCTTCAACTTGATCCAAAATGGCCTTCACATTATATAATCGGACCAAGTTAATAGGCAGCCTGGAAAAATTCTTCTTTCTAATCTCAAATTCATCACTGCAATTGGCCCAATAGTCTTCCATATCATCCTTGTGGCTATATTCTTTGTTGGATTTCTTTTGTGCTTCGCTAGTCCTATCAAACCTGGACCTCTTGGAATGGAAGGATAACCCAAGAGTGCTCATTTCTTCCTCAAAAGCACTAGCTGAATTAATAGAAAGACATGCCTCACTAGTTCCTATCCTCAAAGGGAAGTCACCACAAAATCTAGTCTTATGCTTATCTTTCTTCACAATGGCATCAAAGTCACAAATTTTCCTTGTGACTTCCAATAGTATGATATGGTCTGTTGGGTACCTTGGAAGTTGATATGGAGCCCTCTGGAAGCCATCTATCCTTATGTATGAGAAGTTGGGAAACTGTATGAACCAAGTCCCATACCTTCTGATAAACTCTTTGGCATTGTCGGATATCCTCACATGCTCTGCACCTTGCAATAATATGGTGATGTACATGGTGAATGCATCATTCACCCTCCTGTAGCTCGAGTTACCCAAATGAAGCTATGGATAAACCTCATAGATTACATCTTTCTTGAACATGCCTCTGGTAATTATCCCCTTATATGGATGGAATATTGTAAGCACATAGACTAAGTAAGAATTCATTGTGAAGGTATTTGTTTGTAAGAAATTACACATTTGTTCATTAATCATAGCACTTATAACACCTGCCCAATGATAATTAGTATTCTTCTCCATCCTCACAGTGACATGGAACATCTAGCTCTCAAACACACTGGAACTCTTCAACCCTACCACTCTACTGAGAAGGGTGATACTCATAGTTCTCCTTCTTGAATTTTGCTCTGAATAGTTGCTTGGGTAGTTTGGAATAGTGATACTTAGGCTTTTCCAACCAAGAATTGATAACCTGCTAGGCTTTGATGGTATCCTCTTCATAGAACTTCCTTGCCATATCCATATCAAAATCCACCACATGAGATTTTTTTGGCATGTCAAAGGTTTGGGCTATAGACAGAGGATTTAAATTTGCCACAATTCTCCCTTGGGGACCAACTATCCTCTTTGTTCCTCTATCATAGTGCCTAGCACATTCGAGCACTAACTCATAACATTGCACTATAGAAGGAAATCCAACTACATGCGCCAATCTTGATTCCAAAGTCCTTCTAGCCAGCAAGGGAAGGTTCTCTGCAGCCATTCTTGTCTTGAACTCTTCATAATCACATAGTCCAACATTAGTATCAGTTGCCTCTAACTAGACATAAGTCAGGTTGCTCTCTAGAATTCTGCTCTTGATGTCCATCTTGATTCTTTCTGCTTCAGAAATGGAAGACCCCTTTGCACTTGGATCCACCACTCTACTCTTGGTCCCACTTGTAACTGCCTTGCTTGACTCAACCTGCATCCAACAAAGAAAACATAGTAAAGATCACATAAAACCCAAGTTAACCATTCAAAAATATCACATTCAACCAAAATACAAGTCCAATGATAAGCCAAATGCTCCAAAACCTCATAAAAATTAATCATCTAAAAAATCAGGTTTTCAGCCATCCCGCAGAATCTAGACCAGAGAGGAATTTCAGAAAATTCCCAGCCAAGCGGATTCTAGTGAAATAAGCATAAAAGTATCAAATAATCATGCAATTGACCATCATTAACTAAGAAACAACATGATGCATCCTTAAACAACTCAAGCTGATCATACAATGCATAATCATGAACTAATAAATCATGCTATCCCTTAGTTCATCATTTTCAACAAAGTTTTAGACAAATCTACCCAGGATGGATTTCTATGAAAACAACGATGTCATACAAATTTTGGGAAAATGAAGGGAAAAAGGAGAATTTGGGAAAATATTGAAGCGAAGGAAATTCGGGAAGCAGGCGAGAATTTGAAATTCAACACATTTCAGGAAAATGGAGAAGACAAGGAAAATCGGGGAAATCCGCCAGCAAAGGAAAATCCTGAAACTGAAGGAAAACCTGAATGTCGACATTCCCTCATGATCTCACTCAAATTGATTGAACGATCATAAATTTGAGGAACTTGGGCCTGTGACTGACTCAATTTAGACCTCCTACAGATCTTCTTTAAATTCTAAGCTCACCTTGAAGGAAATCGAAAGGAATTGGTGATGCCCTAAGCATGAAACCCTAAAGATCCACCATTGATGCACATGGAATGCTTGGGATTCAGGTTACTTGACTTCCAGATTCTCACAAAGGTTCATTATGGTCTACAAGCAAGCTACCTCATGATGCAAATGAAAAAGCAGGCTCGAAACTCGCTTGGGGGAATCATCAATCAGACAATATCAAGCGACCCTAGCCCCAGACGTTTAAACATACATAAATTTGAACCCCGAGCACACCCAGGACGGAAAGAATCACTCACATGTTATCAATCAAAAGTAGGGGAATAGGTACATACCATTGATAAAATGCAAGCTGATTATAGAAATGTCAAACAAAAATCTCGAATGCCCGAGCAAGCTACAACAACTATGACACCTAGAAAATGACCACCAAATCCCACAATTCACAGGTTCAGCACGCCAAATCTAGCCAAGCACTCAAGATCACACACTTCAGGTCAATTAGAGAGAAAATGATAAAACATAATAGCCCAAAATTCACCAAAATCAATTAAATACCTCGCTCAGAAGTCATACAAATGATCATAAATGCAATTGACAAGACCACCAAAAATAGAACTCAGGAATCTAACAAGACAACATACATTCAAAAAAATCCAGTCACGAAGGAATTCTGCAAAAACCAAGAAATTTTGAACCATAGTGCAATGAAGCCAACATCGGGTTATAAGAAGATATGAGAAATTCCGCCAGGAGTGGACTTTCCTGAAATCAGCCAAAACCCTAAAAATTTCGCAGAACACCAGAAATTCAAAGTACTTCCTAGAAGGGGGGAATTTGCACGAATAAGATAATCATTCAAGCACATGCAAAGGTAACAAAACCTCAAAATAACAAGGGCCAAAATGCCAAAAGAAAAATCAAAAGAGGGTCCCTGCTTTCAGCGGGGCGTGTGTGCAAAAACTGCACAACAAATGGCGACTCTGTTGGGAAAATGCTCTAGAGCATTCCGGTGACAAACTAGAATCAAGAACCCAAAATCCCTGGTTTAAGCCCTTGTATTAGGTCACCAGTTTGGCTGAGTTTCAAAACTCAGAAATAAGCAAACCAGTCTTGTACTAGGGTCAATGTGTGTGCATATGAATTCATTCCATTTTCCCTGGTGGCAATAAGGATCAAAGTTGGTTTAACTAAGCTACATAAAGATTCTAACTTCAAAAGCAACCTAGATAGAGCTTCGCTGCCAATCAGGCATTTATAGCCCCGATGGGGTTATCGTTGTGATTCCCCCCAAGAATAGCTCTACTACCAGCCAGGCATCCACATCCCCAGTAGAGATACTTGGATACTCCTGATAAGTTGAATTCATTCTTTTGATTTTCATTATTTTCTCTTTTCTTCTTTTTTTGATAGAGCATGGGACCTTATTGAAGGATTTGATGCCTTCAACATTCAATTGATCCCACGTAGTAAAAACCAAACAGCTGACTCCCTTGCTCAGGTAGCTAGTACATTACAACCTCTGTCTCTTTCTGGATTGAAGAAGTTTACGGTGGAACTGACCCCAGTACCTTCAATACCAGACAATGTTACTAATTTCTAAGTATTTGAGGATGATAAGCATATTCTGGATTTTATCACAAGCTCAGATGTCTTTGCTTCTCAGATTATCGATGAGACTGAACTCCAAGAAGTAGAGATGGATTTGGAAGGGGTAATTAATCTGAAGACCAATACTATTCCCAGAGGAATGGTACAGTTAGAAAGGATTTTTGATCTTGATAAGATCAGAGATCAAGAAAAAGATGTCAAGAAAGTGTCCATTAGTGGACAATGTGAAAAGTATAATATGGGGACTCAAGATGATGTCAAAAATGTCTTCATTGGCAATGTGTGTACTCCATAAGAGAAGAAAGGAATAATCGATGCACTACATACATATCATGATGTAATAGCATAGAGTTATGAGGACTTGAAAACCTTTGACACATCAATTATAACTCACACTATCCCTCTTAATCCAGGAGCAAGACCCTTCATGTAGTAATTGGTCATTTTTTGGTCATGACATGAGTATTACTTCCTAACTTGTTTGACCACTAACATAGAGTCCCCAAATACTTGCAAAATCTTAACCTTTTTCTTTAGTGCCATGAGCAACCCATGAATCAAAGCCTCATATTTTGCTACATTATTTGTATAGTGAAATTAATGTCTATGAGCAGCAAAGAAATTTTTACCTCTTGGACTAATTAGCTCAAATCTTTCCCCAGCTCCTTGCTTTGATTTGGATCCATCAAATCTTAAATTTCAACAACCAGTAGCTACAGACTTCCTTGTTGTATCCTTGCATTGTTGCTGCTGGAGGGTTCTTCAGAGAGCATCACTTTCTTCCCTTTAGGATCCTCTTGAACATTCTGGATATTAATTTTGACTACTGGAGTGGGGTTGATATACTTCTATATTTGTTCTACTGCAACCTAGCACAAGCAATAATCCAATTTAGAGTGGGAGGCATTATGAACCCTAAACCAATTTGGCAACAATAATTCTCCAAAATTCATTCCTCTACCCAACTGAACCTGATCTTCAATACACTTTTGAATGAATTCCTAGAAACTGTCCAACAAGACGAGTTGATTATCCTCAGGAACATCATCACTTATGGGTTCCACCAAGGCTTCAGTACCACTGGATTCAGTTGTGAGATCAATAGGTGCATCATGTAACATAAGGATTCTTCTGCATCGGATTCCTCAAAAGGGGTTGCAAGTATGTAATTTCCCATGCTCACCTCTGATATCAGAATCTCATTTGAAGTGTTCTAATATTCTGTAATCATATACTTCATCCTGGGCTCCCTTTCAATCATGTTCTAGTTTGGCACTCCCTTCTAGGGAAGCCACATATGAGAGTGATTAGTTGATACATATCCATTCAAGGCCCTGGTAAAGTTTCTTCCCAAGATTAGGCCGTAAGCATCAGGTATATCAGCCACCTATATATTAATAACCTACGGAATTCTAGGGTTAGAGGCAACCTGCATATGAATCATGTTCAAATCCCCTACAACATTAACCTCAGTTTGATCCAGTTGAGTAACTTCCTTTTGGGAGTTAGCAGGAGTGATACCTAAGGCTCTACAATCACCAAAAGGCATTACATTGGTAGAAGCACCTGAATCTAACAAGCAATTGTGCAAATTTTTACCAAATATGCGGATAGAGATCAGAAATGGAGGAGTATCCGTTTTCCCCTAGAACATAGTCAAGGGAGTATCCACCTGAGCAACTTGAGCTTTTTCCTTCTCTTTCCCTTTATCTCCAGGTGGTACATGAATCTGATTATGAATCTTATTCTTCCCCTTTACTAATTGGGAACTATATGTTTTATTAACACTTTCACTGACTAAACTATCTTGTGATACTGAGCTAGCATTGTAACTCCCCAAAACTGCATTTCTAATAGTTGGAACTCTCAATAATTCATATGCAGATAGACTTACCTTTAGCTTCTTGAGTTCTTCCACAACATAGGTGGGAATTTGTTCCATACTCAGATCAGCAAGGGCCTCTTTGGGACATTCCACCACCCTGTAATTGCTTGCTTCAACACTCTTTCCTTTTGATGGATCCATTGGTGCTTGTCCTCCTTAGACGGGTACTATTTAGGCACATGAGGATATAGTGGGTTATTACTGGCATTGGGATCTAGAGGTGTGGTGAAGTTGTTTGGAGGAATGGAAGTGGTGAAGGGGCCTCCAGCTTGTGGACGTCTATGTGGCAGGTCCCTCAGATCATATTTCTTAATGGGCCTCTAGAAGGTCTATACCTCTTCAACATAAGCTTCTTCATCCATGGGGCCATTTTCATTCACTAGATTTTCATCAAAAAATTGTGTAATCTCATCTCCATTGCACACCTGATCTGCTTCTTCCTTTAGCTGGTCTAATTCTCCCTCAGGTACATTTTCCTTGCTCTATGGAAAAGGAGAATGATTTAGTACCAACACTGATGAATCATAGGGAGTGGATGGAACCATTTCCTGACTACTTGCATTATTCTCCACTTCATACTGAAAAATTGAAGTTGTTGTTTGGAACTCTTGACAATCTAACTCAGAATGTTGACTTGTTTTATGGAGCCTACACCAGCCTGATAAAGCAGCCTCAGCTAAATATGCACCACTTGGAGGCTTCTCTTGATTGACTGGTTGATTGACTAGCTGATCTAATGGGGTGGGAATACCTCCATTGTTAGGCCTTGTATTCCAAGTCTTGTTCTATCTGGGTGGCTGTCTCATGTCGAACCCTTGTCCACCAGCTTGACCCCTATCAAATTTTTGGCCTGAGGATTGTCCTTTATCATAATTTTTTCCTCTGTCATTACTATATCCTCTATCATTATTATATCCTCTTTCAAGATGTTGTACCCTATCAAAATGTTGTCCTTGTTGATTCTCTTGATTTTCTCTACTATGATTGGACTGCATACTTCTTTGAGCAGCTTGCAACTAGTTGTTCTAGTTCCTCAAATAAGTTACCTCCATATTCAGCTTCTTCACTTGTTCAGTCAATTCATCCAGTCTCTCCTTGTCAGTATTTCTATATGGAGGTTGATTCACATTATTTTGGGGATATCCTACTATAGTATTGGCATTCAGTGATTGGTTCAATACTTCAGAATTTTGCAGATATGTGGGAAAACTAGCCTGAGGATCTGGATGAAGAGGATGATTTACATTTTGTTGAGGGTAGATGATTGTAGGTGGGACTTGACTCATAGGAGGTCCTGGGTGAGGGACCAGAGGCAAATGAGGTACCAGATTCATGATTGGAGTGTGATTATCGAGAGCCTGGTTGAGAGTTGGGACTTTTCCAGGGTGAGTAGCGGGTCCTAATGATGGTAAAGGCTGGATAAGTGTTGCCTTAAAGAAATTCTAACCTTCACAGCCTTTGTGTATGCATCAAGTAGGGTAGTAGGAGGGTTGTTTCTCCACTTCATGAAGGTGGTTGTCAGACTATCATGTCCCTCATAATAGACTTCTAAAGTAGTGGACTCATCAACAACATAAGGAGTTTGTAATCAGGTATAGGCACGATGAAATCTGTTGTTAAAGGACCCTATAGGCTCATGGAATTATCTCTTAACATTAGTGAACTGAAGATAAAGCTCATTGGGACTAATGGGAATCCTAAACTTCTACAAGAATACAGTCTCCAGTTTAGTCCAATTCTGAATAGACCCAATAGGTAAATGATTGTACCAGTAGAACACATCTTCCCCCAAGGAATAAGGAAAGAGCCTACATGCTACATCCTCATGATTGATTCCTCTATCCTTAAGGCTAGTCTGAAAGATCCTAATGTGTTCCTCAACAGTTCTATTGGGAACATTAACATGGAACTTCGAACAAAAGTGTTCAGGGTTCTTGGGCATGACATTGTAATTAGCAAAAGTCAATGGAGATGGGTTATTAGCTAGAAAATCCATTGGTGGAGGTGGGGGTGGTAATGGATGATTTATGGCTGGCTAAGGTTGTTGAATGGGAATGTCCTCAGAATTAGATGAAAATGAGGATGATGGAGATGATGGAGGTGGCTAAGTGGATGATGATTCTCCCATTCTGTTGGTCCTTCTTGACCTAGTAGGAGCTGATAATTCTTGAAATTCCTCCTCCCCAGGAGTAGATCTGGTTCTTCTTCTAAATATTTTAGGAGAGATGGCAGACAAAAATTGATCCAACTTGCTTATTCAGGCCCTCCTTCTAGCGCCAATCTATTGATGGTGTTTTTTGCACAGCAATAACTCAGAAAAAATGTGATATTCTATCTCTCTTGAAAGGTAAATCTCTATCAACAAGCCTCAAGAGATAACCCCAAGGTCTATAATGTCAGGTCTTGACAATGCATAAATAACTCAGTGATAAATGTGAAGATGTTGGTAATCACAAAGAGACCTTACTACAAGCAAATACTGAATCTTTAAATTTATCAGATCTAGCAATATGATGATACTTCCAATCCTAGATTTAACCCAAATGATAAAAGAAATAGCAAAAGATATAAGGTTTCAAAGAGATTCCTAAATTTAAAAACTACTCATAAGATTAAAAATGCAAATGACAAAACACTTGAAATAGACCAATCTATCAGAAACTGATTTCTACTTGACCCAGATGAATCTGCAATCTTACAAAAATAGTGCAATCTTCTAAGGCATTAAAGATTTTCATATCATGAACATTCATTCAAAACAACCCTATTGCAATCAAAATGAATAAACCTTCACAATTGAACTAAGCTTAATGAATATAAAAGTCATGGCTAACTTTTCAAAGCAACTAAGAATCGGTTGGTTGCGAAAAGTATGGACCAGAGATTGCTGCAACACTTCAAGTACTAAATCATAAACAATATCAATTTATCTAACATTAAACCTAACACACCTACCAAATAACTTAAGCAATTCCAAAGATAGAATCACAAGAACCATTCCAAATAAAATTCAACACAAGAAAGGCGCCAAATCACAATATCTTCACTTGCATTAAATTACCCAAAGTAGCAACAATTCCAGTACTATGTTACAACACTTTCTTGCTTGAAAACAAAAATAACTCCTAACTCAAGCTCTTGCTATACTGCTTAATTCACTCCAAAGAAAACTATCTAGCCCTGAAAAATGAGGTAGAATGCCATATTAATAGAAACCCCCCCAAGATATGTCAGCCTAGTTAAGGTTTACAATAAAACGGCCACAAACAAGTGAGCCCAAGGAGAATTTAAAATAAACAAAGTGGGCATTAAATGCAAGCACTCCATCTAGGTGGGCCTAGGGTCTTCAACAAAACTTGGTCCAATGCATGTGAAGGAAGAGGAGAAATAATGGGAAGCACAAATTCTAATGTAGCCTTGCATTAACTACTCCCCCCTTTATCTTTATTTCGCTCCACCCTATCATGCACCATCAAAAGTATCCTATCCAAGTAGGCTATAGGTGGTAGAGGTAAAACCTTAAGTCTATTCTCAATAGATTTAATATTTTCTCTTAACTATTCTACCAACTTATCCCACTCAACCTTACTGGTTTGATATTTATCAATAACCGCAATATAGGTGGCTGCATCATCCAATTGATGTTCAGTAACTAGATCTTCACTGATTGGAGAATATACATCTCGCCACCATTTTCTCAACTGCTCTAAGCTCAAATGCTTCGGTGCAAACTTCTTTCTCCTTGTCATCACTTCAAAGAAGGAAATTCATTTATTATAGATATCGGTCAGGGTGTCTCCAATTTTCCTCCTCTGCTTATGTACCTTCTTCAAAACCTTTTTCCTTATTTGAAAAGATTCAAACCATTCCAAAGGTTCTGCAGCTCTGGAGGAAGGAATAATTTCATCACTCACCAACTTATCTTTAGTATACTCCATGATGGTCTTGGTCTTTTGGAGCAAGAGATCTGTATCTTCCTTATCTTGAGCTAATACATCTTTCAACCAATTCATTTACCTCATTGCATCTCCTTCGGTTGAAAGGATGTCTTTGATAGCATCATCCTCCTTGATTTGCACTCCCTGAACCAGTTCTCTATGGAAAGAGTAGTGGTCTTCATCCTCTCCAGCTCTGTTATGGTCGCTTGTGGTAGGAAACTCGCAACAGAAGATGAGGAGCTAATAGATTGCAAGGGCTTCATCAAGTCTTACAAGTACTTCTTTAATTTCTCATTCTCCTTCACTTCTTGCTTAGTCTGCACATATTTCCTCAACCTACCCAAGATCACAAAACTAGAGCCCTCATAATCTTCAATATCCTGCTCCATAGAAGTAGGCCCATGGTTGATGATATGTACATTGTAATCACTTCAAGTTACATTATCTCTATTTTTATCAGGGGTAGGAGTAGCAATGTGGATTACCCTATTGTTGGCCTCATCTCTTTCAATCCTGGAAATAACCTTTGCTTTCTTCTTTCCTTTTCCCTTTCCTATGTTTTCCAACAACTCATCCCAATTGGGAGGGGTGTGATCCACAACAATCTTTTTTCTCTTAAAATCCTTATCTAACCAGCTTGGGACAGTAGATTCAGGTTATATTTTACTCTGCCCAAATTCATCTTGTTGATCTTTGGGGTGCATCCTCATTCAAATCCTGCTTCTCAGGAATCTCCTCAGTTGTTTCTTCTTTTTCTTGATTATGCTCTTCTTCTTCATGCACCGGTGATGGAGTCTTAACTAGTATTTCCTCTCTCTAAGGAGGTCTAACTTCTTCACTCCTAGCAGGTGAATCATCATGTGTAACCAGGGGATACTGCAAAACCCTCTCTATTTCTGCCTCAGCACTAAAGAGCTCACCTTCTTGAGATTCTTCTCCCTTTAGATCTAGATGAGTTTCTTCTTCCTTGGATTCACCTGGTTCATCATGAGCTTCATGGAGAGGAGGAACATTATCATGTTGTTCTACAAGAGGAGCGACTAGAGAAGCATCCTTTTGTGCACACTGTCCTTAGGACGAGTTCTATATTTCCTTGTATATACCTGTGTTCTTTCTCCTTAGATTCCTTCTTTTATCGTAGGTGGGCCAAACTCCTCTCTTTCCTTGGAGCTTCCCTTTTCCTTTTGTCACAATCTTACTATCCTTCTCCTCTTGGACACAGAAGCACTAACCTCTTTGTCTTCCTTTTCAACTTCATATTTTGCTAGATTCTTAGTCTTTGAAGCATGCCCCCTTTTCTTGGCAATAGGCTTTCTTTGTTTTTCCACCTCCTATACTTCCTTTGCTTGAGCATCCTTAATCTTGATTTTGAACGGAGAGCTCACCTTTCCCTTACCCTTAGGATCCTATTCAGTTGACTCCTTAGAAGTAGAATGAGACTCCAAGTCTCCCATTAGATCATAGGTGCATTGCACACCTTCACTTTCTAGTTCCCACATCTTATGCTTGAGCCACAACTCTGTATACTCAATTACTGGAGTCATAAGTTGTTCTATTTCTATTTTCTCCTCTTCCAACCAGTCCACTTCTCCAACTAGTTTTGCTTTCACTACCTCATAAGCATGGCCCTAAATCAAATCTCCATGATCTTCAACTTGATCCGAAATGGCCTTCACATTATATAATTGGACCAAGTTAACAGGAAGCCTGGAAAACTACTTCTTTGTAATCTCAAATTCATCACTGCAATTGGCCCAATAGTCTTCCATATCATCATTGTGGCTATATTCTCTGTTGGCTTTCTTTTGTGCTTCGCTATTTCTATCAAACCTGGACCTCTTGGAATGGAAGGATATCCCAAGAGTGCTCATTTCTTCCTCAGTAGCACTAGCTAAATTAATAGGACATGCCTCACTAGTTCCTATCCTCAAAGGGAAGTCACCACAAAATCTAGTCTTATGCTTATCTTTCTTCACAATGGCATCAAAGTCACAAATTTTCCTTGTGACTTCCAATAGTATGATATGGTCTATTGGGTACCTTGAAAGTCGATATGGAGCCCTTTAGCAGCCATCTATCCTTATGTATGAGAAGTTGGGAAACTATATGAACCAAGCCCCATACCTTTTCATCAACTCTTTGGCATTGTCAGATATCCTCACATGCTCTACAGCTTGCAATAATCTGGTGATGTACATGTTGAATGCATCATTCACCCTCCTATAGCTCGAGTTACCCAAATGAAGCGATGGATAAACCTCATAGATTACATCTTGCTTGAAGATGCCTCTAGTAATTAGCCCCTTATATGGATGGAATCTTGCAAGTGCATAGACTAAGTAAGAAGTCATTGTGAAGGTATTTGTTTGTAGGACATTACACATTTGTTCATGAATCATAGCATTTATAATACCTACCCAATGATAATTAGTATTTTGCTCCATCCTCACAATGACATTGAACATCTAGCTCTCAAACACACTAGAACTCTTCAACCCTACCACTCTACTGAGAAGGGTGATAGCATCATAGTTCTCCTTGAATTTGGCTCTGAATAACTACTTGGGTAGTTTGGAATAGTGAGACTTAGGTTTTTCCAACCAAGAATTGATAACCTGTTGGGCTTTGATGGTATCCTCCTCATAGAACTTCCTTGCCATATCCATATCAAAAGCCACCATATGAGATTTGTTTGGCATGTCAAAGGTCTAGGCTATAGACACATGATTTAAATTTTCCACAATTCTCCCTTGGGGACCAACTATCGTCTGTGTTCCTCTGTCATAGTGCCTAGCACATTCAAGCACTAACTCATAACATTGTGCTATAGAAGGAAATCCAGCTACATGCACCAATCCTGATTCCAAATTCCTTCTAGCCAACAAGGGCAAGTTCTGTGCAACCATTCTTGTCTTGAACTCTTCATAATCCCATAGTCCAACATTAGTATCAGTTACCTCCAACTAGACAGAAGTCAACTTTCTCTCCAGAATTCTTCTCTTGATGTCCATCTTGATTCTTTCTGCTTTAGAAATGGAAGACCCCTCTGCACTTGGATCCACCACTCTACTCTTGGTCCCACTTGTCACTACCTTGCTTGACTCACCCTGCGTCCAACAAAGAAACCATACTAAAGATCACATAAAACCCAAGTTAACCATTCACAAATAGCACATTCAACCAAAATACAAGTCTAATGATAAGCCAAATTCTCCAAAACCTCATGAAAATTAATCATCTCAAATTTCGGGTTTTTAGCCATCCCGCGGAATCCAGACCAGAGAGGAATTTCAAAAAATTCCCAACTAGGCGAATTCTAGTGAAATAAGAATAAAAGTATCAAATAATCATGTAATTTACCTTCATTAACTAAGAAATAACATGATACATCCTTAAACAACTCAAGCTGGTCATACAATGCATAATCACCAACTAATAAATCATGCTATCCCTTAGTTCATCATTTTCAACAAAGTTTCAAATAAATCTACCCAGGACAGATTTCTGCAAAAACACTGATGTCATATGAATTCTTGGAAAATGAAGGGAAAAAGGAGAATTTGGGAAAATCCAGAAGTGAAGGAAATATGCAAAGCAGGAAAGACTTTAGAATTCAACACATTTTGGGAAAACGGAGAGGACAAGGAAAATCGGGGAAATCTGCCAGCGAAGGAAAATCTTGAAACTGAAGGAAAGCCCGAATTTTTCCGTTCCCTCACGATCTCACTCAAATTGATCGAACGATCACAAATTTGAGGAACTTGGGCCTTCGACTGACTCGATTTATACCTCCTATAGATCTTCTTTAAATACTCAGCTCACCTTGAAGGAAATCGAAAGGAATTGGTGATGCCCTAAGCATGAAACCCTAAAGATCCACCATTGATGCACAGGGAATGCTTGGGATTCAGGTTAATTGACTGCCAGATTATCACAAAGGTTCGTTATGGTCTGCAAGAAAGCTACCTCATGATGCAGTTGAAAAATCAGGCTCAAAACTCACTTGGGGGAATCATCAATCAGACAATATCAAGTGACCCTAGCCCCAGACATTTAAACATACAGAAATTCGAACCCCAAGCACGCCCAGGACGGAACGAATCTCTCACATCTTATCAATCAAAAGTAGGGGAATAGGTACATATCATTGATAAAATGCAAGTCGATTATAGCAATGTCAAACAACAATCCCGAACACCCGAGCAAGCTACAACAACTATGACACCCAAAAAATGACCACCAAATCTCACAATTCGTAGGTTCAGTACGCCAAATCCAGCCAAACACTCAAGATCACACACTTCAACTCAATTAGAGGAAAAATGATAAAACATAATAGCCCAAAATTTTCCAAAATTGATTAAATACCTCGCTTAGAAGTCATACAAATGATCATAAATGCAATCAACAAGACCACCAAAAACAGAACCCAGGAATCTGACAAGACAACAGACATTTGGAAAAATCCGGTCATGAAGGAATTTCGTGAAGAACAATAAATTTTGATCCATAGTGCAACATAGCCAGCATCGGGTTATAAGAAGATCTGGGAAATTCCGCCAAGAGTGGACTTTCCCGAAAGCAGCCAAAAACCCAAAAATTCAAAGTACTTCCTAGAAGGGGGGCATTTGCATGAATAAGATAACCATTCAAGAATGTGGAAAGGTAAAAAAATCTCAAAATAACAAGGGCCAAAATTCCAAAATTGAAAACAAAAGAGGGTCCTTGCTTTCAGCGGGGCGTGTGTGCAAAAACTGCACAACATTAATCACAGTGTGTTATCTAACAAAACCCTTTTTCAGTCCTATTTCTCATAACCAATATTAAAATCATATCCATTCCTAAGCTTATTAATCCCTTCACATAGAAAGTAATAAAAAATAAGAGTACGTACTAGAAAGTATTTAATAAAAAGTAAATCTTCTCTAAAAAAACTTGGGAAGAATCAGAAAAAAGTGAATGAGATAGATAATGTATTGAATGAAGAGATTCTTCCCACTAATGAGAAGTTGAGGAAGGAGCATGTGTAGTATGTATAATATGAAAATGGAAATGGAGAAGTGGATTAACTTGAAAGGTTTTGTATTGCATATGAATTTGTGCAAGTTAAGAAAAGGAGAGATGATGCTATAAGTGGAGTTGAACAAATGAAGCCAAGCATTCTTGAAGTTAGCAATTCCATGGAATAAATATAATTATAAATGGATGATAAGGAAAAGGAAAAACCATATATAAGTGTAGAAAAATAGAATCAGTTGGGTGGAGGCATGAAATTTGTATCTAAAAAGGTAAACAAATTCTATAATGAGCTTGTCAAAAGAAACATCTACATAGTCTAATGATAAAGACACTATAAAAATTCACCTAAAAATAGTTGCAAAGGTACATAAAAGTATTCAAGAAATTCCAAACTCTATCTAAAAAAGGGATGATGTTGTCCTAAGGGTTGATGAGGGAGCAACTTATCTAAAGCTTGAGGTAAAAGATATGAAAAATACGTTAGAAGATCATGAAAAGGAATAGTAGGGGGTGTTAAGAGGTAAGATCAACAAGGATGAGGAAAATCATATCAATGATCAATTTGTAGATGAAAAATCAATAGTTGTAAATGCTAAAAGTGGAGAAAAACAACCAAAGACTAAAATTAACCAATTAAAAAAGGAATTAAAAGACAAGAAGTTGTCATGGTCAAAAGAAGAGGACATTAATGTGGTTCGAAGAGAGTTACAATATAAAAGATAGGAAGTTGAGAAAACAAAGACAACAATGGAAGGTATTTCCCATGAAGAAGGACAAATGGAGATATTATAAAATGAGTTTTTTCAAGAATCTATCGTAGTTCACAAGTTGAAGGATGATATCAAGCTCCTTGAGGCTTGATTAGGATCAATTTACCTATAATGGTCCTAGGTGTTGTCATAATAGTGGTTTACAATTCCTGAGAGGAACGAATTTTAGCTGAAATCACATATTTTTAGAAAATATAATGATTTAAGCCTTAAAAAGTTCCATTTTAAGGATTCCAATTGAAGAGGGTTTCATCAAATCACCTTAGATCAAACCCCTTGGATAGAACCTCGCTAGTTTTAAACCATACCTATAAATGTGTCTCCTTTACACCTATCAAAATGCTAATAAAAAATCATTTTGATTTAGATTTTGGGATCAAATGAATTCATTTAAAATTTATTTCAAATGATTATGGTATTCCTCTAACAAGCTATCCAATGAATATAATTTTAATATTTTTGGTCTTGTTATGTATTTGTTTTTTAAGTTTTATTAAACATAGGTTTTTCATCGAAAATGAATTTCTTTATTCTTCACATGTGGAAAAATAGAAGATTATCAAAAAAAAAATTGAAAAAATATAGGTGCACTAGATATTGAAGTCCTTGATCCAACAAGAAAAAATTAAATTAAATTTTGACATATACAAAAATTACGTTATATGCCACACTGTATCTGAATTGTAATTTGTTTAACTTTGAAACATGATTAAGGAAAAAATATTCAATAAAAAACTATCTAACCAAGTGGAAGCACTGATATCAGAGTTACAAATCTAAATTTGAAAGAATTAATTTTATCCTTCATGGAAAAAAAGTTATGCGTTATGCTGGCGGCCACTTTTTAAAAATGTTGTTTTCGAAGAAAATCTATTTTCGGGAGATGGAAAAGAAATGCAATTTGATTCCAAAAATTTTGAAAAAATATTTTTAGAATCTACAGACAAAATTTGATGAGACTCTCATTTGCACCATCTTCAAATTCCTCACAGTTTAGCCGCTATAGGTGCCCGAATGTGAATATTTAGTTAAAAATAATAATTTCAGTGTCCAGTTTGGCCAAAAATTGTAAACCACTATTATGGGATCACCCTCCTACAAAGAATTTTGATAGCTCAAAAGTCAAAGGTGTTGTTGCACAACTTATAAAATTTAAAGATGCCACAAAAATAGTTGTATTGGAGGTTGGAAGAGGAGGGAAGTTATAAAATGTAGTAGTGGATATGGAACAAACAGGAAAGCTACTACTCCAAATAGGAAATCTACAAAGAAGAGTAATGATTATCCCTTTAAACAAAATCCAAGACCATACCATTTCATCAACAACTCAACAATCAACATCCAAATTGGTGAGCAATGGAAATGCAAGACTGGCACTATCTCTTGTTGTATATGAAGATGAAATTGAAGTAGGTATGCAATTTGTATTTTGTAGTGCATTTGTTTGCAGCAATTCATATTTCATAAAGGAAATTCCTTGTCAAAGAGATATGTGATCTCCAACTATAACTCTAGAAGGGAACATTTTTTATTCAAGTGGTCTTATTACTAGTGGAAGTCACAAGCAAGGATGTGAATTGTTAGGGCAACTTCATGCATTGTTTAAGGTAGAGTCTCAGTGTCTTATTCATCAAAACATGATAGAAAGAATTGAAGCATAAATTGCAACATGGTTTCCATTGGAAAAGAGGCTTTCACATTTGAAATATTTCCTAGACTTGAAGTCCTATGATCTTTCTCTTTTTAAAAATAGACATCACAAAAATGAGCACCATACATTGATTGAATTGGTTTCTAGAGTGGAAAAAAGGCTACAAATGTGCAAGCTCAAAGCATTAACAAAATATGAACATCACAATACATGTGTTCCTCAACTTGTTGCCCTTAAAAAGGAAATGCAAGATTACAATTTCATTTTAAATATTAATATTTGAAAAATGTTGGAATTAACATATGAAAGGTAATGCTTTACATAAGAATAAGAGAGTGGTAGCTAGGATTTCCTACCATGTCCCTTGTACTGGGAGAAGGGAGAAGTTCTTCAACTTCCATTGTATTGAATAAATGACCTTCCCTTCTACCCACTCTTTGTTCACACAGGAAACAAAGAGGAAGGGTAGGCAGCAGGTACCATGAGCCCTCTGTCTCACACATCCAGAAGTGTAGTTCACCGGTTCCATTGAATGCTCCTATCTCTCGGCAAAGACTATGTGAGTGTGGGGTTATGCCCGCCAATGCCAATAGAAAAGTTCCCTGAGCGCATGCCTATTATTTCTTTAGGAGCACTTCCCTAATACCTTTTATAGGTATAGGTATGGGTATAGGTAGGTCAAGCCAAGACCCCACCATCCATCCCTTCGAGACCTAAGGCCTACCTTTGGTAGCCCCCCCATTCTAGTTCCTTCCTTCAGCAGTCGACCATATTGGCCTTAGGCTACCGAAGGTAGGCCTTAGGCTGCCGATGAAAGGTAGGAAACACCAACCCCACGAACCATAAGGTGAATGGGTTGGTCCTGCACGAAGGGAGATGTTTGGAATCTGTGTAGGTTTTATAAAATCATCTATTGACATCCCGCACTGTGTTTTCCAACCTGCAATTATTCAATGCTTATTTTTTACCATCATATGAAGAAATTGAAACCCAAAATTTAGTCTACCTAAGAGTTGTTAAATTTTGAAGGTGTTTTTCATTAAATTCTTAATGTCCAAATATCAAAATATTTTCATTACAACCATAATCTCTATGTATAATTGGATGTTGGAAAACACTATGTGCTATACAACCTACAATCCGCATACTCTTGCATAACCCTCTACATGAAACAAACCAATTAGTTAGTCAGCCCTTAGCTCCATCTAGTTACTTTTGTGTATCCCACACACTACAACTCCACTCTGAACTCTGCACCCTTGAAAATTCAATAAGAATTAAGAAGTGATGCACAACCCACTGTGTTTTCCAACCTACAACTATTATGTGCATTTTTTATTCCAAACATATGAAGATATTCAAATGCAATGTTTACTCAAAATAAGGGTTATTAAATATGAAGGTGAAATTCAATACATTGTTTTGTTACTGTCTACAAAATAGAATATGCTCATTGAACAAGAATTGAGAAGTGAGTCACAACCCACTATTTTTTCCAACCTACAACTATTATGTGCATTTTTTGTTCCAAACATATGAAGATATTGAAATGGAATGTGTTCCCAAACTAAGGGTTATTATAAAATATGAAGGTGGACTTCAATAAAAAATTTTGTTATAGTGTATAGAATAGAAAATTCTCATTGAACAAGAATTGAGAAGTGAGTCACAACCCACTATGTTTTCCGCCCTACAACTATTTTGCGCATTTTCTATTCCAAACATATGAAGATATTGAAATGCAATGTTTACTCAAACTAAGGGTTGTTATAAAATATGAAGGTGGAGTTCAATACATTTTGTTACAGTCTACATAATAGAAAGTGCACATTGAACAAGAAATGGGAAGTGAGTCTCAACCCATTGTGTTTTCCAACCTTCAATTATTTTGTGCATTTTCCTAGTTCCAATCATATGAAGATATTGAAATGCAATTTTTACTCAAGCTAAGGGTTGTTATAAAACATGAAGGTGAACTTCAATATATTGTTTTGTTATAGTTTACATAGTAGAAAGTGCTCATTGAACAAGAATTGAGAAGTGAGTCACAACCCATTGTGTTTTCCAATCTGCAACTATTATGTGCATTTTCTATTCCAAACATATAAAGATATTGAAATGGAATGTTTTCTCAAACTAAGGGTTGTTGTTAAATATGAAGGTGAAATTCAATACATTGTTTTGTGATAGTCTAAAGAACAAAAAGTGTCCATTCAACAAGAATTTAAAAGTGATTCACAACCCACTGTGTTTTCCAACTTGTAACTATTTTATGCATTTTTTGTTCTAAACATATGAAGATATTGAAATGTAATGTTTACTCAAACTAAGGTTTGTTATAAAATATGAAGGTGAACTTCAATGCATTGTTTTGTTACAGTCTATAGAACAAAAAGTGCTAATTGAACAAGAATTGAGAAGTGAGTCACAACCCACTGTGTTTTCCAACCTACCACTATTTTGTCCATTTTTTGTTCCAATCATATGAAGATATTGAAATGCAATGTTTACTCAAAATAAGGTTTGTTATAAAATATGAATGTGAACTTCAATACATTGTTTTGTTATAGTCTACAAAACAAAAAGTGATCATTGTATGTGGTTACATTTGTAAGTAAGTTGACATAAATAATAAGACTTGATATGGAATTACCTACCATTATTTGATGGAATTTGACATTGTTTATAATAAAATTTTACATGGAAACAAAAAGTGTCATATGAAATCTACAATAACATAGTCTTATCTTTTTTTAATTAAGAGAGGAAAATGCTTTTGACCTGAAGCTATGAACCGGTGAGGTCACAAATGGGGGACCTCATCCCCAATATAAATTGTCAAAAATTATACTCCAGTGTGATTCAAACCTTGTTGGAAAGATTATCAATACATCTCAACAATCACACCATGCCAATCACAACATGCCACTATTGGTAGAAGACCATAGTCTTCAAACATACCAAAATAATGTAATTTCACACCATAATTGTTAAATAATTACATGATCAAAGATTGAATGTAAAATGCCTATTCTCAACCTCTCTCATCATCTCCTACACTACCTTTTATGTGCAATTTTGGAGAAAATCAAATAAAATATTATAGGCTTCTTTGGGTCCTAAGCACTAATGGTGGGGTGATTCCACTTGCACAAACCCTTGATGGTGTACATGTAACAAGAGGGTTTCGAGAAGCCTCTGCTTTGACCATTGCACTTTCAACACCTTCAACCTGTAACAAAACCATCAATATAAATGACTATGTTCAATAATAAACTATGGATATAAGGAAAATGAAAAATTAGATCTAAGTTCAGAGAAAGAGAATCAGTTGGTGGGAGAGACGAAAGTCTTATCTAAAAATGCAGAAAAATTTTGTAAAATATTTTCCAAAGAAATTGTTGTCACATAAAACTGCACCCTACCAAACAAGAGTTCAATATTCTAATGACACAATGGAAACAACCTAAAGGTGTTGGTACCTTGCACGAATGAGGTTGAATCTCCAAAGAAGGTTAGCTTCCTCTTCAAAACTAAGTGAAAATGTGTTGGTCTAACCCAACACATGAAAACCCTATCACTACCCTAATCTAATGAATCACAAAGGAAAAGGGATAGATGGAGAACATGAAAATGAAAGGGAGGTGATGCACCAAGAAAAAAATGTGTTTCTTCTTGCTTCTAAAAAACATAATACACCAAAAAATAGCTAAAACACACATTCAAACATGAAGGTGAATATATTTCACACAAACATGTAAGAAATAACAATGATAATAGCTGAATTTTATTAATATAAAAGCTTAGAAGCAATATTTACAATGGTAGAATGCAAGAATGCAATGTCTACAATAGAAAAGCCCTAGAGAAGCCAGATGAAGAACCCTAAAAATGAATACAAGTGTTTCCTTTATAGTTCAATAATAACTAAGATGAACAATAACTAACCTAACCTAGATAAGTTTAGCAATGAATCCTATGGCATGGAACAATGGAGCCCTCCATGAAAATAATGACTAGGGCACAAATCAAAATGTAAAGTCAACAAGAGACAATGAATGAGCATGGGCGCCCATACTTTCTATGAAAATCATGCCAAGAAGAGCCTGGAGAGAGAAAAACTAGCACACCATACCCTACCATAAATATTTGTAGAAAAAAGCCATGAAAATCCTCCATGAAATTTGTGAAATAGGTATGGGAATGGTCAGAGAGGATGAGCAGTAGTAATGAATGGGTATGGCTCCCACAAATCCAATAGGAGAAGTCATGGAAATGCATTAAAGAGGTCCCCAAAACCCTAAAATTAAAGCTTTTCCATTGGGAGTAGTTGTCCATTAATAACATTGGTGAAGAAAATTGTACCAATTCAAGGATCATCAGGGCATTGGGCTTGAAAAACATCTTCTGCAAGCCTTTTTAAAAAAATGGTGTTGAGTCTTGAAAATGAATGTTAGAATGTCAAAGGGACAAGCATTAAGGTCCCTATAATATCATCATGTCTCCTTGATACAACTCCATTAGAGATCAAGAGTTAGGCTTATAGTGTGCCACATACCAAAAGAGAAGAAGGAGAAGGAAACCAAAAAGAAGAGGAAACATCAAGGTTCATACTTCAGATTGTCGGAAGTTAGGAGGAAGGATTACCTTTGAAATTCAAAGGTAAGGAGGAAGCTATACCCCCAAATCCAAAAAACATGATAGAATTTTTTTTGAATTAAGGAATCAGTGAGAAGAAGAGATGGAAGAAGGGAAAAAATGAAGAGACTTTTAAGGTTGTACCTTGGACCATCAAAGGTCGGAGGCCATACCAAAGGCTTACCTCTTACCTAAAGAAGGTAAGAAGTAATAGGTAAGGGAAAAGGCTAAAGGCCAAAGGCCGATAGAAGAAAGGGATAAAGGAAGAGGAAAGGGAAGAGGGAAGAGGGAGGACCAAAGACCTAAGGTTGAAAGGAGAAAGGTACAATGGAAGACAAGAGGGATGGAAGGGGTAAAGTGTAATGCCAAAGGCTGAAACCTGAAATACTTAGAAGAAAAGGGGTAAGGAAGGGAGTGATGGAGAAGGCATGAAGGAAGTGGGTAAGAGATAGCCCAAAAACCTGAAAATCTAGAACTTAGTCAAATTTGGAACACTTCAAGGGAAACACATGCAAGATGAACCATGGAAGATCACTTAAATCAGATAACAGTGATGGGTCATCAAAGGGGGGCATGAAATGACAAAATTTTTGTGATTTCTATAGGATGATTGCCTACTAGTCATGGAATCTAGAGGCCTTATCAATCCATTGGGAATGGGATTATGAGGGCAAGACTTCAATAGTTGGGCCTTCTCAGAGAAAAATAAAACATGTGCAACTACACTTGGAGAAAATCATGGAAACTAGGAACATACATTCCCTTAAGGAGAATGTAGGGTGTGCAAAGAACTTCATGGAAAGAAAAATATTTACACTATGTACATGAGATCAACTAAAAAATAGGAACATCACAAAAAATTTCCTTTATCAAAAACAGATCCTCTAAAAGAGCTTATCTCCTTTAAGCTAAAATTGTGATCTTCATTCATCTGCAACCATTAAAGTAAACCACTTGAATGCGAAGGGTTGCATAATGAATTAGCTTGGTGAAGAATCACCTCATTGTATACCTTGTCATTGGAAGGTAGCCATATGACGCGAGTTTCAAACTCCTTTGACAGTGGCACCTCAGGAAAACAAAAAATAGCATGGGGGAGCTTTTCTAAAAATAGGTCAACATCAAAAGAAGAACCTTTTAGAAATGAAAAATAAATTTCCTTACATAGGAGTGAGCCACTACTATAGCCATTGTCCCTCTCAAAAATATGCTTCTCACAAAATTCCTCCTCACATTCCTCTTCATTTCTTTGCATGACAAGGCTGCTCTTGATCTCATAGCAATTTCCCCTCTCCATTTAATGGCCACTTATAACAACCTCAGGTTTATAGCTTGAAATATCCACCATATCCCTTTGATTTTCTATGAGGTTGGGAATAGGGGTGTTCTCTTCAAAGTTGCAGAATATGCTCAAACCAAAATCCCCCTCTTTAACAGGTGAATCAAAATGAAAAGAATTTCCCAACACATCTAGAAAGAAACTAGGAGCCTCCTCCACATGAGTAGCAGGTTTATGAACATCACACTCATCCCCTTGATTATGCAAGGTAAATTTAACATTTACAAGACTAGGAGTGTAAAGTTCAAAATGATCCTTTGAATTGATTTTATTTGGATTCCCTTCTTTTTTGGGTTGCACTAGGCCGATTGGACGAGTGGCATGCTCCTTTTCAAATACATCCTTTGGTTGATTATGCTATTTTAAAGCTTCTTATAGTAGATCCTTTTGAAGTGGTATGGAAAAGGTCTCCAAGGTGGTGACATTCAAGTTAGCCTCGTTCATTTGATCAACTATATTGAAAGGGGACTGACTAACCTTAGGTGAAGCATTTGGAACAACGAAATCCAACTTTGTTGACTTGAGGTCACTCCACCATCCTATTGCTCTTACCAGTAGGCCGATATGATTGTAGAACTGCTTTTCTACTTGTTTATCCAACAACTATAGAATTTTGAGAAGGTTGGGAAGATTATTCTTGGCCCATTGTGTATGAAGAAAAACTATCCATTGCTCTCCCTTTTGATCTGGTATCCTAAGCTATCTAATTCACATCATAAAAGTACTCTTGATTCCATTTAACAAATGTATAGTTTCCTTGCAAGTGATCACACTTTCCAAAGGTTGTTTGATTTGTATTAAATTTTTTCCTTGATGTTGAGGTCTCATTCTAAACCACCAGAACTTTTTCAAACTCACCATTTTGGCAAGCATTCTAGTTATGAGGCTAATTGCATGGATAATACCAATCATGTTGTTGATGCAGATTGTTTTGAACTAGAACCAAGGCCTTTGAAGTGCTAATAGAGGCTATATTTTCACCATTCAAGGGCTTAGCATAATTCCATTGATCCTTACCTTGATGAGGCTGCCTATCTTGTTGGCAATTTTGACCTTGAGGCTGATAAGTTTTGTTATTTTGAGCTTGCTACCTCTTTTCTATTGCTAACTCATTATTCAACCTTTCGATCATGTTTCTCATTTATTGCACCTCCTCTAGAGATGTGGTTGGAACAATTGGTTGAGAAATTGTATCTAGTGGACTATGAGCCACTAGGATAGAAGCCACCATTGGTTTTTTGGGAAGTTTTGGAACTATAGGCATCGGTGGCCTAGAAGCTATCTTCCCAGCTTGTATCAAACAATTTTCTACCCTTATGGATATGCCGTATGCATTTGGCAAGGTGAATCCTCCCATAAACTAAATCATAACAGTTATGTCACTGTCAATAGCCCTTAAGAAATATAGAAAAGCATGATCAAGAGAAGGCTTCACCAAGACATGGATTCTATTCCAATTCCTTTGGAATCTATAAGTGAAATCACTCATGAATTCATGAGGTGCTCTTTGAATAATTGTTAGTTGTTCTACCAAGGATAAATGGTCACTTTTATCTTTAAAATGCTTGCATAACTTCTCACCCAACTCATCCCAATTGTGAATGGAGTTAGGTGGTAGACCTATATACTACTATAATGCTTTACCTTTCAGTGAAGTGGCGAATAATCTAACAACCAAGTTGTCCTCTATTACATCATGCATGGAGAATTTGTTTGCCATATCTAGGATGTGCTCTTCTAGGGTTGTGGATGTATCACCAGTGAAATGGGGAATAATTTTGATGGTATTGACCGGTATATCATCCATTTAGTCTAAAATTAAGGGGCTTCCACCAGTAAAAGATACAAAAGGATAATTTCTAGGTATAGCCATATGGAATAAATTTCTATTTGTATGAACAACAAGTGTCCTTGTTTGAAATAACCTACTCATAGGTGGCATAGATTGAGCTCTAGGATATGGAATTATACTCCTATTTCTTCTTATAGGTGAAAAATATTGTATATTTATTCTTCTAGAAGTACAAAAAGAGAGCTGAATGTATTGGAAATTACCTCTAGAAGATGGTCTTGTTTGGATTCTTGGCATGAATGTGTAGGTTTGATCTTGAACCAAGAGTTCTAGGTAGTAGTAGGGTCATCAATTTGTATGTAGATTCCTCCCTTGACAATAGAGTCACCAGGTACTTGTTTGAGAACCTCTTCAAGGCTAGAATGTTGAGAGCAACACCACTCTCTCAACAAAATGAAATGAAATTTCTTCTTTGTCCCACTGGGCATGCCAAAAAATGGTGTCACATAAAACTGCACCCTACTGAATATGAGTTCAGTGTTCTAATGACACAATGGAAACAACCACAAGGTTGTGGGACCTTGTGTGAATGAGGTTGAATCTCTAGAGAAGGTTAGTTTCCTCTTCTAAACTAAGTTCAAATGTGTTGGTCTAACCCAACACATGAAAACCCTATCACTACCCTAATCTAACAAATCACAGAGGAAAAGGGATAGAAGGAGAACATGAAAATGAAAGGGAGGCGATGTATCAAGACAAAAATGTGTTTCTTCCTACTTCTAAATAGCATAATACATCAATAAATAGCTAAAACACACATTCAAACATGAAGGTAAAAAAATTTCACACAAACATGTAAGAAATAACAATGACAATAGTTGAACTTTATTAATATAAAATTTTAGAAGCAATCTTTACAATGGAAGAATGCAAGAATGTAGTTTTTGTAATAGAAAAACTATAGAGAAGCTAGAGGAAGAACCCTAAAAATGAATACAAGTGTTTCCTTTATAGTTTAGGCATAACTGAGATAAACAATAACTAACCCTAACCTATGTAGGGTTAGCAATGAATCATGTGGTGTGGAAGAATGGATCCCTCCATGAAAATCATGACTAGGGCACGAATAAAAATGTAAAGTCAACAAGAGACAATAAATGAGCATGGGCGCCCATACCTACTATGAAAATCATGCCAAGAAGAGCCTAGAGAGAGAGAAACCAACACACCACCACCTACCATGAAGATTTACAAGAAAAGGTCATGAAGATCCTCCACAAAATCCATGAAATAGGTATAGGAATGGTCAAAGAGGATAAGCAACAACAATGAATAGGAATGGCACCCAAAAATCCACTAGGAGAAGTCATGGAAATACATTAAAGACATCCTCAAAACACTAAAATTCAAGCTTTGGCACTAGGAGTAGTTGCACATTAATGGCATTGGTGAAGAAAATTGCACCAATTCATGGATCATCGGGGTGTTGGGCCCAAAAAACATCTTTGACAAGTCTTTAATAAAATGGTGTTGAGTCTCAAAAATGCATGTTGAAATGTTGAAGGTAAAAGCATCAAGGTCCTGCCAATATCATCATGTCCCCTCGATACAACTCCATTGGAGATCAAGAGTTGGGCTTACAACATGCCACGTATCGAAAGAGAAGAAGGAGAAGGAAACCACAAATAAGAGGAAACATTGGGACTTAGACTTTGGACCATTAGAGGTTGGAGGTCAGGAGGAAGGCTTACCTTTGAAAGTTAGAAGTAAGGAGGAACCTATACCTCTGAATCCTGAAAACATGACACTTAGTCAAATTTTTTAATTAAGGCATCAATGGGAAGAAGAGATGGAAGAAGGGTGAAAATGAAGAAAATTTGGAGGTCGGACCTCAAATCGTCAAAGGTTGGACCAAAGGCTTACCTCTTACCTAAAGAAGGAAAGAGGAAAGAGTTAAGGGTGAAGGGAAAAGGCCGCAGGCTAATAGAAGAAAAGAATAAAGGAAGAGGAAAGGGAAGAGGGAAGAGGGAGGAGAAAAAGTTGAAGGCTGAAACCTAAAATACTTAGAAGGAAAGGGGGGAGGAAGGGAGTGATGGAGAAGGCATGAAGGAAGTAGGTAAGAAATAGCCTGAAAACTCAAAAATATAGGACTTAGCCAAATTTGGAACACTTCAAGGGAAACACATTCAAGATGACCCATGGAAGATCACTCAAATTGGATATCAATGATGGGTCATCAAAGGGGGGCATGAAATGAAAACAAAAACATCTACATTGTCTAATCAGAAAGACACTCTAAAAGCTGAGCAAAAAGTGACTATAATGGCACATAAGTATTCAAGATTGAAAAATCTATCCAAGAAACATCCAATAAGGTCAATGCCCAATTTTTTTGCTTCCTTTCTATGAATTAAGAAATTGGAATCCTGTCATCCTATTACATCAATGTAGTAGGATGATGAGATTTGTATTTCTTAAAATTTCTACCAAGGAAACTTATCTCCTCCCCAAGCACCCTTTCTTCTTTGCTGCCCTACTGAGGCACATTTTCCTGTCCCAAAAACTTTTCTTCACTTTGACCATTACACTTTCAACACATTCATCCTACAACAAACCCATCAATATAAATGACTACGTTCAACAATTAACATATGGATGGAAATAAATATAAGGTACTATGATATATATAGAATGAAATCATTTATGTGTACTTGTTGAGGAAAAATACAATTGGAAATAGATGAGAAGGAAAAGGAAAAATCAGATGGACCAAGAAACGTCACCAATAAGGTCAAGGTCCAATTTTTTTGCTTCTTTTCTAGAAATTGAGAAATTGAGAAATTTACAAGTTAGTGTCCAATTTGGACTAGAAAATGTGCCTCATCTTAGTACATTGATGTATTGGAAATATATGATAAGGAAAAGGAAAATTCAGATCTAAGCATAGAAGAAGAGAATCAAATCTTTGTTGCCTAGTCAAGGCACATTTTCCTATCCAAAATTGGCACTATACTACTCACACTCTCCACTTCCTTGTTCACTCTTTCCTTGTAATGGAAGGAATGTTAATGTCACATCAAATTAAAATCAATACAACCAATTCATTCAAAATATGAAAATACACATTCAAAAGAAGACTTCAAAATTACCCTTTCATCCACTTTCTTCCTCTGAAGGAGCTAGGGAGAGTGTATTTTTCAACATTGCAAATAATGTGAACATTTTTTTTGTTTCAATCATACGAAGATAGTGAAATTCATTTTTTACTGTACCAAAGAGTTGTTCCAAAATTTACAGGTGGACTTCGTTACATTCTTGGTGCATAGGAAACAAAAACATGTCATAAGGAAATAATTGATAGGGGGCAATGTATTTTCCAACACTACAAATAATGTGAGCATTTTTTGTTGCAACCAGATAAAGATAGTGAAATTCCAATTTTTTACCCTACCAAAGAGTTATTCCAAAATTTGAAGGTGGACTTCATTACATTCTGGGTGTGCAGGAAACAAAAAAAAATCACAATGAAATAATAGATAGGGGAGACTTTATTTTCCAACATTGCAAAAAATGTGAGCATTTTTTTGTTGCAATTAGATGAAGATAGTGAAATGCCATTTTTACTATTACAAATAGAATTTAACACCATTATCATTTGAAAGTATCCATGATGAGAAAAATATTTTTCCACATATATACATACACATAACATTTATTTTTATACTCTATTGAATACCATGTATGCAATTAGTCTATTCAATACTATTGACTTCTATATTAAAAATTGTTGAGCTCAAATGATTTAAATGTCAAAAAAATTATTTAATTTAAAAGCAAGCTACCATAAACAATAAGACTTTAGGTGACATCACCTACAGTATATTTCATATTAAAATAAATTGAATGCACAACCTATATACACATAGCAAGATAATGCACTAATTGAGTTATTAGATCTACCTCCCCATCCTCCACATCACCTTGTGATCCATTCACACCTTCCTCATCCTTAGGGCTTCCCTCTACAGCCTCTTCCTCTTCATCATGGACTATGGCATGAGTGTGATTGTCTCCCTGATTTTTGATATGAATCAAAGAAACAATATACTATCAAAATTAGCATATTCATAATAGAAATGAAATTTTTAAATGAAATTGTAAAGCATTCTAACTGATACATTGGAAGGAAAGAGTAATTGGAAGTTCACAATCAATTACCAAACACATCATTGCCTTAGCATTCAACATTCTCCTAAAATGAGGGGACCTCCCCTATACAACCTTTCCAACCTCCCGATTAAAATATTCCCATTTTCTAGTCAACATCATAACTGTTTGTCAGAGATTAAAATTAAACATTTGAATGCATCTTGTAATTATCAGATCTTACCTCCACATCTATTGAACGTGACTATACCAAAGGAGATGTTCCACTACACACCCTATCAAGTGTGTTAGCCACCTCAACAACATTTGTCACTGTATGAAGCACTTACCCTTTTAAAGTATGTATCTGTGGTTGGATGTAATATGTAAAAAAGTTGCAAGTGTTATGGATAACTAGAGTTCCAAAATTTATTGCACTATCTGCTATACATAAGCATATATTTTTTCAATCATAAGAAACAAAATTTGAAGGTCAACTTCATTAAATTCTTGGTGCATTGGAAACAAAAACTTTTCATATGGAAATAACTAACAAGGGATAGTGTGTTTTCCAATACTACAAATAATGTAAGCATTTCTTTTGTTGCAATCAGATGAAGATAGTGAAATGCCATTTTTACTATTACAAATAGCATTTAACACCATTATTCATTTGAAAGTATCCATAATGAGAAAAATAGTTTCCCACATATATACATACACAACATTTATTGCTATACTCTATTGAATACCATCTATCCAATTACTCTATTCAATACCATAGAATGCTATATTAAACATTGTTGAGCTCAAAAAATTTAAATGTCAACCTTTTTCTTTCTTTTATAAGAAAGCTACCTATTGGATCTCAAAAATGCAGGTTACAAGTCCTAAGAGGGTGCTAGGCTCTATGATCAGACTTATAACATTTTTGAACCAATGAGTGGAGTTAACCAATGCGATTGAAGACTCCCTACACTTCAGGCTTTGCTAAACCTAGGCAGGTAGACCTTGACTACTGTAGTAGATTAAATGTTGTATGACTTAATTGGGTTTATTAACTTATTTTTCATGGAACATAGTGTGAAATAGTTGGGGCCTTGTTACCTACTCTAATCTTAAATGATAATAAAAAAATTGTAATATGAAATCGGATAAGTAGTATGTGAATGAGGTGGACTAGTGCTCTGTTGGGTGGGTGGATTCAATGAAGTTCTTTAAAAAGTGGTTGGTATTGGTTATAATTCTAATTGTTTGGCACATTAACTAGTTTACACCTGGTATAAACATGCAAGGATGTGATTGAAAAGCTCTCCTTATTTATCCAATTGACCTTATTAGGTTGCTATGGTTTATTAAAAGGATTTTTTAATCCTTCCTCGAAGGAACCAATCAATAAAACCACACAATATCAACAAATGTGTATTGACAAATAAGTTTAACCTAAATTTGAATAATAAAATAACATCAAAGTGGAGACAACATGAAAATCATTTCAATCACCTAACTCTTCTTATTAATCCAATTGATAACCCCAAGTTACTATAATCTATCAAAAGGACTTTAATTCTTTGACAGAAACAAATTGACTTGACTACACAACAACAACAAATGTGTTTTGAAGGAATTGAGATATCATCTTGGATACATGACCCCAAATAACTAAGAAGTAGCAATATGGAGACAACTAGATAATTGCTTCAAACTAACAAACAATAGATACCAATATTGAACCACTGAGAATTAAAGATCTTCCATTGATTTCAGCCACAATTTATACATGCATCATGATCCACATAGTAAATTCTATATAATAAACTTTTGAAAGCGCTTCTTCTATATCTCCTATGTTTTTCTCTATTCAATCGTACTCTCCTATCACTACATATCCATATTATATACTAAAATTTTGAAGAGGAAAAACCCCTTCATTAATGTCTTTTGAAGTTAACAATAATTAAACATAAAGAACTAAACTCTGGTAAGCCATAAATGCACTTTTTTTATGTGATCTAAGTAATCCTATCTCAAATGTGTATTAGCATCTTCAGATGCATTTCTTGTTGCTATCTCCATGATCAACATTTTCTCCAAGTGCTCACCTATCTTGTCCAATGTTGATTCCTCACTTTTGGCTATTTCTAGGGCTTCATGCAATATCAACCTGCATTCATCTATCCATTTGTTCCAATTTTTCAACTCTCCATCATTTTGGAACAATGTAGGTACCCCTTCCTTTCCAACATTGGTGAATCCCTTTGCATCTCCCTAAAGTTCCTCATATTAACCGTTGTGCTTTCTCATGTTTTCCTTGGTAGCAGTGATGGCTCCATTGTCAAAAGTATCTTTCTTTTGTATTTCCTAGATTCTTTCTTGAATTTGGTCATTCATCCTTCTATGCTCCTGGATTGTAGCATTGCTCTTGGAATGGGTTCCCCAAAACTTGTTCATCCAAATCATTAAATTAGAGTGTCTCTTCTAGAATGTTGTAGAGAATGCATCAAATATGGCTTTTCTCATTAGAGCTTGTTCATTTGATTCCTCACTCTCATCCTTGGATTGAGAACCTTCTCCCTGAGTTATTAATTTGGTAGGTCCCTACAATGTACCCTTGACCATGTCTTTTAGGAAATCATTTTCTTTGAGGATTTTCTCATTATTCATTTTGTACATATCTCTCTCCTTGATTAGCATCTAAATTTGTGTTTTCTTTAACTTGGAAACATTTATTCCAATATCAACAGTAGCTACAAGATCAACCTCTCCCACTTTCAATGCCATTACATGGCCAAAATATTTTTCTATGTCGGTGATCACAAACTTCTTGTGTGGAGGATACAGGGCCCAAATCATGAGAGAATTCTCATCTGCATTATACCTTGACCTTGTGTATCCTTATGTAACTCCGTCTGGACTTAGCCTATGTGTAGTACCATTGTAATGCAAGAAACTATTAAAAACCAGAACTAAATTCAAATCTCAACCTGGAAAAATCATTATACCTGATTCTTCTAACAACCTCCTCCTTCTTTTTGGAGTCATATCCTTCATTTCCTTCTCCACATCTGATTTCAAGTCTTTTGGTAATTGGGCTTCATTGCTCAGTGTAACATCTAAGACAAACTCCCTTATTGCCTTCCCCTTTTCCTTGTATAAGAATGACCTAAACTCGGGAAATTTTATAAACTCATCATCTGAAACAAAATATTTGTAGGCTAATTGTCTAGCATCTGCATCAGATATTTCCTCAACCTCATGTTCCCTATTTGGAGATTGACACTTCTCAATTCTTAATTTAGGAATCTTTTATGTTGGAACTTGAGGTTCCAGTTCACTAGAGGACTCTTCACTAGAGGATAACATTTCTTCCTCCTCTATTATCTTCCTATTATATTCATCAGTGGCCAATTTTTCCTCCCTCTCCTCCATGTTTATGATGATATCATCATGTGGATAGGGTATATGGACATATCCACCCAAGTTTACTTTCTTTCTAGAAAAATCAATGAAGCCCTTAGGATCAAATCCTTTTCTTGGTGTTGCCTTCTTCAAATTGAAATGAGATAATTTATTTAGAATCAAATCATACCCCTTGTAATCAATGGAAAATTAGATTGTTAGATTGTTAGCTAATAACATAAAAAATCCAAAGATCTTACAAAACACAATGGAAGTAAACAAAAGAACGATTATACCTGATCGCCAAGACCTCCATGATTCACTTTTGTAATACCTTTTTGCTTGTTGGATGATATTGTGCCCTCAGATTCGTTGTAAAAGCAATCTGCAAATGTCTAAGACCTACAACAAGCTTTGAAGGATTTATGCAATGTCTAAATGCCTATGACTATGACAATGTCTATGAAAATAATGACTACTAATGCCAAATGACTATAAGGACTATTAAATTAAAAATGAAGTTGTCCGATCCCGAAATTATGAGCAAAATTGTCTTTTATAGAAAACACAATTTTGAGTGGACGGATGAGATTGAATTCTAAGAAAGACCTAGAACGAGAGGTCCAAATTAAATCTGAGAATCCCTAATTAGGGTTAGGGAAAATTCCTTAATCGAACGGTCACAATAATATCTCAGATAATCGGATCGACGGTGGAGAATAAATGAGACAAATTAATCAGAAAATAAAGATTTTCAAAAATCAAGAAGATAAAGATTGTCTAATTTGCGAGATTCGAAAAATCAAGAAGATAAGATTTAGACTGAAGATCAGATTTGGAAAATCAAAAATCTGCCCGATTACTTGATTTTTGGAAGATTAGTTACCAATTTGAATTAAATTAATTCAAAATATGGATTTTATGAGACAATAAATAATCTTTTTCAGATTATTTACCAAAAGGGACTGACAGTTAAGATTAGGATGACATTTTAAATAATTTCATTTATTTAAAATGAGAGGAATATTAATTTCAATTAAATAATTAAATTTAATTATTTAATTTAGAAGATAAGATTAATTAATTAAATAAATTAAGAAATTTATTTAATTAAGGGAAGACTTAGACAATTAATGACGATTAAATAAATAAAATTTATTTATTTAATAATCATGAAGAATAAATGACATGAATTAATTAAATAATTATGAATTATTTAATCAATAGTCGAATGTGGACCAAGGACATAATTAAATGTCATAATTATGCTAGGATGAAAGTGGTAAAAATGAAGCTTGCAGGTCTAGGTCATTTTTAGGTGTCTACACCCCTCTTTAGGCAATATAGTGAAGTCTCCAAAACATAATGTGCTTGGCATAAATGAGTGTTTCTCAAAAGAGCTCAGATTCATAACACTTGAATAATCCAACTGTGTAACAATTCCCAAATAAGAAATTCTATCTGGCACTATTTTTGGGAGATGAAAAGGTGTATCTTCAAATCCATACACCCTAATCATGGTAGCATCAGTGTAACAATACCAGTCACCCCAATTGTAACTAACAATTGTTGTCCATTGAAATATTTAGGTCTTAGAAATATCTTAATTTCATCAGTTAGACAATAATCACAAGGATGATTGAAAAATATATACAGTATCTTAACAAAATATTCTTCAAAATGAATATAACTAGAACTCACAAAAATACTATCCCAAATTGCAGTCCATAATTGCATTGACAGAGGTTGACCTTCCTTGTTAGATTGAGAAATTTTTAGTTCTTCTAGCCACATCCCAATCTCCTGGCCATAATACAGTATCATATGCATCAAAAGGGAATAGTGCTTGATGTGTAGTGTGGGAGATCCATTTTTAACTACCATTAACCCCAAGTCAATTGCCTTGAAAATGTGGGAGGCATAATCAAATGGCCTTGCATTGTGGCATTGGATTTCTACTGCAATCACCATTGGACTTATTGTAATGAATTTAGAAGCTTCTATCCCCAACACTTGAAACACTAATAAATATGTATATTTCAAATAGGGTTCAAATAAATCCACATGGAAAGGAGGTCCATCATTGTCTTCGAGTGGAACAAGGTTGGTGCAGGAGCACCCAAGCTCTTCAAGGAACACTTCAAGAGACATGAGGATGCAGGGGTCATGAAGACCTATCAAGGAACTCAGAACATTAATTATGACATTTTGAAGCCTATTATGACTTTTAAAATGGTTAAAAACATTAAAGGATTCAAATGTCCTAAGGGTCCAGATAAGAACCATAGGACCAAAATGCATTGTAATTGGACAAATAATGTCCTAAAAGTCTAGATAGGTTTTTAATGTTTTAATCATGTTAATTAAGGTTGAATAATGCCATTTAATAGGTTTGAAGGCTTTTTAGTTAGTAGGAGTTAATAAAATAAAAGTTGGAAAATTCAAATTTTAAACTTCCAACTTTGGGCGGGAAAGTGATTTTTAAGAGTTTTAGCAACTTTAATGTAATCAAACCAATTCCAAACGGTTTGAGAAGTTGTGGGATGGGTCTATAACCCTAAAGGAATCATTTTTATGGAGTTTGGGTTGCTGGTACAGATTTTGTACGAACTGATACAGGAAAAAGCAAAAAAACAGCAATTTCTTGCATTTTTCTTGTGCTCTTTTGATGATTTATTGATTTCTATTCAAGATTTGTTTAGTAGGATGGTTTAGGGACTTGTATCAACTTTTTTTGAAGTCATTTGAATGTCCTAAAAGCAACACCAATCAATTCTTTGTATATTATTTCTGACTGTCCTCAAGAAAGTGCAGATTTTTCACTAATTTTGAGGTTTTTTCATGGATGATTGATCCATTTCAAGGTAAAATGCTGCTGTGACCTGTGAAATGGATTATTCCTAACATGTATCATATATATTTGACAAACTAATGTGCAGGAAAGAGGAATATTAAGGTGTACACCAATATTGGACAATGCAAAGTGCATGAGGATGGGGGCTAAGGTATAGCAACGGGAGATCTACCTTAATAAGGGGCAAGTTTTTGAGTTTGGATTGATTTATTATGTTGATCTAATGATGAAAAGTCAAAGAGAGGGATTTGGAAGTGTTTAGAAGGCCAAGATCCAAGAAGCCCTAGTTTTTGAGGCAAGTTAAGGAGGGTTTTGTGTTTGAGCATGTTAGAGGTGTCATAGAAGCCTAAAAACTTGGAATCCGTGGTTTTGAGTCATTTTAAGGGACTTTTGAAAGTTTCATGGTCAGGGGATAAGTTTAGAGGGGGGTTGCTTTGGAAAAGTGGGCTAATTAGGCCTAGTTTTTGAGGAGACAATAGATTTTGGAAGGGTTTGTCTGAAGCAAGTGATATCAAGGTTTGGATATGTTGTTTTTCATCACAAACCACACTTGAAACAGTCATTAGATTGGAGGTTCCTTTGGAAAGTTTGAGTGCAAAGTCAAAAATCCTTCGCTAGAGGCCTAGTTGGGCTAGTAGCCTAGTTAAGGTGAAAATTGGTTTTGTGTCTAAGTCAAAGGGTTGGGCTTTGAAATCATTCAAAACAAGTTTTTTTGGGTCTCTTAAGAGTGTTCCTAGGGTTTGGGTCCATAAGGAAGGAAAATAAGTCATTTGGTGCATTATTGAGGTTTGTCTCCATCAGGGTGCCTGGAAGAGTGGTTGAGATTGTGTCTTGTAAACCTTGAGAACTTTGTGTTCTTTCAAAGTCCCTAGCCCTCTATATCAAAGTGGTGTCAGAGCAGTGAGTAGGTCCTTTAGGGATTGGAGAATCAGCAATGGCACCAAAAAATCAATTGGCAAGAGAGTTGGAAGAGTTGAAGGAAATCTTGGAAAGGGAGAGAAGAGAAAGAAGGGAACAAGAAGCAGCAAGAGAGCAGGCCAGAGAAAGAGAAGAAAGGCAATGGAGAAGGGAGAGAGAGACCATGCAAGCAAGGATAAATAACCTTGAGAGGAGTAGGAGGAGAGAAGACCAAGAAGACCAAGAAGACAATGATGAAGATGAAGAGCATGTGAGGGTAAATCAAGAACAAAAAGCAGATGAGACAGAGGACCCTGAGGAAAGGAGGTTACTGAGATTGTTGAAGGTAGTACAAGGTCATGGAGGAAAGAGTCACATAGATTTTCCTATCTATCAGGGGAAGATGGATAGTGAAGAGGTGTTAGGATGGCTTGATGCCTTAGAGAACTATTTTGAGTTTGAGGAGATGGATGAAGAGAGGAAGGTTAAGTTTGCCAAAACCAAGTTGAGAGGTACAGCATTGACATGGTGGACTAGTTTTCAGAATGATAGGATGGCTAGAGGATTGGAAAAAGTCTCTACATAGGATGAAGAGTTTGGTCAAAGAGCAGTTCCTACCATTTGATTATACAATTCATGTGAAGAGGATGAGGCAGAATTTAAAGCAAAAGGACTTAGATGTTATGTCCTATACTGAGCAATTTCAAAAGCTTAGTATTAGAGGAGGTTATGAGGAAGAGGATGAGAAAATAGCCAGGTATATCAATGGCTTGAGGTACAATCTACAAGATGAGATTGGTTTGCAATTGCCAAGGACATTGGGATAATGTTTTCAATTGGCCATTAGAGCTGAGGAAAAGGTGAAAAGGAAGCAAGAAAGATCAAGCAATGGTGGAAGAGGAGGTAGTTCAAACAAGGGCAGAGGTAATAGAGAACAAGGGCAAGGCAGCAATGATAAGAGTAGCAATGACAAAGGCAAAGAGATATTTTCTGATCAAAGAGGAGGATACACTCCTAGAGGAGGAGGAAGATTTGGACAAGGTAGAGGACCATTTACAGGTAGGTGCTTCAATTGCAATGAACCAGGGCATCCTTCCTTCAAGTGTCCTAAATGGGAACAAGCTGATAGGGGCAGAGAAAGGAGAGCTAACTTGGTACAAGAAGAAGAAGACAAGGAGGAATAAAAAACATTCATGGCAGACCCTGTGACTGATGGTGAGTTTCTTATGATCAAGCAAGGAGAAAGACTTCATCAAGAGCCAAAGGTAACTATCTTTAAGACTAATTGTCTCAGTCATGGTAAGATATGTAGATTACTCATAGATTCAGGGTCACATAGCAATTTAGTTTCAGTTGATATGGTAACCAAGTTAGGGATTGAAACATTTGATCACCCTACTCCCTACAAGGCCAATTGGGTAACTCAAATGCAACATGTAGAGATTGGTAAGAGAGATTTTGTGGATTTTTCAATTGAATCTTATCATGATAGGGTGCTTTGTGATGTCATTCCAATGACTTGTGGTCATATCATCTTCGGGATACCATGGCAGTATGCTAGGAGGATAGTGCATGATGGTTTTCACAACACATATTTGGTGCATAAAGGTGCTAGTAGATATAAGTTGGTTCCTTTTCCTTTGGAGCAGTCTAATGAGAGTTTTGTGATCTATTTTGAGAAGAATTTGCAGGTGAAAGTGCAGGGTAAGACAGGGGAAGACACTGGTTGGTTGAAAACTAGTAAATTGCAGCAGAGATATGAAGCATACAGTCCTAAAAATCAGAATTTGTGGGACTTGGACAGTATTAAGGTTGGAGGCATTGAATGCCCTATAGTTGAGGGTGATAGTGATGGTATCTTTTCACAAGGAAATCAGGGGAATGAGGGTAGGAACAGGGCACAAAAATAGATTGAGTTCAAATAGCCAAGAGGACAAACAAATCATTGTTTTGGTTCTCACATGATGAATGTCAAGAGTGTAGATTGGCAAAAGAGAAAGATAGTGACTTTGGGAGATTGCATGCCCTATCATTTGAAAATGAAAACATATGAGAGCAAGGGGTCTTTTGGTGGCAACACATGGGATACTTCTTGGGGAAAGAAATTTTTCTTTCTTGGGGAGAATGGTGCAGGAGCACCCAAGCTCTTCAAGGAACACTTCAAGATACATGAGGATGCAGGGGTCATGAAGACCTATCAAGGAACTCAGAACATTAATTATGACATTTTGAAGCCTATTATGACTTTTAAAATGGTTAAAAACATTAAAGGATTCAAATGTCCTAAGGGTCCAGATAAGAACCATAGGACCAAAATGCATTGTAATTGGACAAATAATGTCCTAAGAGTCTAGATAGGTTTTTAATGTTTTAATCATGTTAATTAAGGTTGAATAATTCCATTTAATAGGTTTGAAGGCTTTTTAGTTAGTAGGAGTTAATAAAATAAAAGTTGGAAAATTCAAATTTTAAACTTCCAACTTTGGGCGGGAAAGTGATTTTTAGGAGTTTTAGCAACTTTAATGTAATCAAACCAATTCCAAACGGTTTGAGCAGTTGTGGGATGGGTCTATAACCCTAAAGGAATCATTTGTACGGAGTTTGGGTTGCTGGTACGGATTTTGTACGGACTGCTACAGGAAAAAGCAAAAAAATAGCAATTTCTTGCATTTTTCTTGTGCTCTTTTGATGATTTATTGATTTCTATTGAAGATTTGTTTAGTAGGATGGTTTAGGGACTTGTATCAACTTGTTTTGAAGTCATTTGAATGTCCTAAAGCAACAACAATCAATTCTTTGTATATTATTTCTGACTGTCCTCAAGAAAGTGCAGATTTTTCACTAATTTTGAGGTTTTTCATGGATGATTGATCCATTTCAAGGTAAAATGCTGCTGTGACCTGTGAAATGGATCATTCCTAACATGTATCATATATATTTGACAAACTAATGTGCAGGAAAGAGGAATATTAAGGTGTACACCAAGATTGGACAATGCAAAGTGCATGAGGATGGGGGCTAAGGTATAGCAGCGGGAGATCTGCCTTAATAAGGGGCAATTTTTTGAGTTTGAATTGATTTATTATGTTGATCTAATGATGAAAAGTCAAAGAGAGGGATTTGGAATTGTTTGGAAGGCCAAGATCCAAGAAGCCCTAGTTTTTTAGGCAAGTTAAGGAGGCTTTTGTGTTTGAGCGTGTTAGATGTGTCATAGAATCCTAAAAACTTGGAATCCTTGGTTTTGAGTCATTTTAAGGGACTGTTGAAAGTTTCATGGTCAGGGGATAAGTTTAGAGGGGGGTTGCTTTGGAAAAGTGGGCTAATTAGGCCTAGTTTTTGAGGAGACAATAGATTTTGGAAGGGTTTGTCTGAAGCAAGTGATATCAAGGTTTGGATATGTTGTTTTTCATCACAAACCACACTTGAAACAGTCATTAGATTGGAGGTTCCTTTGGAAAGTTTGAGTGCAAAGTCAAAAATCCTTCGCTAGAGGCCTAGTTGGGCTAGTAGCCTAGTTAAGGTGAAAATTGGTTTTGTGTCTAAGTCAAAGGGTTGGGCTTTGAAATCATTCAAAACAAGTTTTTTTGGGTCTCTTAAGAGTGTTCCTAGGGTTTGGGTCCATAAGGAAGGAAAATAAGTCATTTGGTGCATTATTGAGGTTTGTCTCCATCAGGGTGCCTAGAAGAGTGGTTGAGATTGTGTCTTGCAAACCTTGAGAACTTTGTGTTCCTTTCAAAGTCCCTGACCCTCTGCATCAAAGGCTTCCATCCCTTCTAGGTCTATGCAATGGCAATCTCCAGCCTCTATATGTTGTGTCCATTCTCTAGTATTCTCTCTCCAAATTATCATATACAATAGAGTCATCACATGTGTCACCTAGATTAAAAATTTCATAGATTACAGAATTGGACACATGTATGAAAGGCTTACCCTACAAATCACAAATAGCTTTGAGGTCTATATTGTAGTGTTTGGCTAGAAGTTTTATGATTTCTACATTCACAAATACGTTTGGGACAACCAATTTTCCCGGATTAAAGGTCCAGGGATTACATACTAGCTCAAATCTATCTCTTTGATGATAGTAAAACATGAATAGCTCATATCCCCTAATAGGGGTCCACACATCCCCTATGTGTTTGCATTTGTTTTCAAATATCTCTACATTAGCCCTTAGTTGTGCATACCATCTAGCCTTTGGCCCTGAACTAGGTAACTAGTCAATGAGGTCTTGGTTCAATCTTCTTTCTTTTGTTTTAGGTTCCTCCCCTGTTTCAATTTTCTACTTTTTCCCTCTAGATTGCATTCCCTCACCTTGCTACTTCCTACCCTTTATTTTCCTAGAACTTGAACCCTCCATGTTCAAGGTGATAGAATTGAATTATAATTGTAGAGAGGCTCACAAAATTGCTTGAGAATTCTTGACCACAACGAATTTTCAAACTTTTGTCCACTTTCCTATCCTTCTCACTACCAATTCTAAAAAATCCCATTTGTTTATTGTTCTTTCAATTAGGGAATATTTACACAATGCACATTCATGTAGCCATTAATTTCTTCCCTTGAACATGAATGTAACAAGTTTTTTGAATTTCACAACGTCGGGACAAAATGATTATATCAATGAGACTTATTCAATTTCTAGTCGATCCATGCATCTAACATATTGCCACCTTTGTTTTGTATGTTCTCAGTTGATCACCAAGACATAAGTAAATGTCTTTTCAATACAAAGTACCCTTTTCATTTATCATTCATGGTCGGAGAGACTAAATAATTCTTCTACTGATGTAGAATAACTAGCCATCTTTCATTTTTTACTCATACCTCTTTGGGGAGAAAGTTGTGAAGTTTACCCAATCTCAAAGTATTTCAGGTCTTTAGAGGTCCTTTAATTCATTTCCCAATGTCCCTCTAACGAACTTTGATTCATTCTTATCACCATCGGTATGAGAATAACCATTGCTAAGAGAATAAAAAGTTGTCCCAATGTCTTTAGTCTCCCCGATGTTTTTCTTTCATCGATATTTCCCTTTGGATGAGTCGGCAAGACTCTCCCCAAAACTTCCCTCATTGTTGTAACATGTGAGGTCGATAAGAATAGAAGAAATTACTCCGATTATGTATGTTTTCGCAATAGTTGTTCTTTTACCATATCGATAAGAGGAAATGTGTTTCTTGTCGATGAGGATTCATTAGTATGAGATGTATGCTCGGAATGAGTTGAGTATTTTGTTTTGATGGTCTTGTTCTTGCTGATAGGCCTTCATCAGTAAGATAGCAAGCATTGTCCTCCTGAAAATGCAACCTCTAGAGTTAATGATCATTGTGACCCAATTCAATGTTTTCTTATAGGTAGGGATTATTCAAATGGAAAGGCTATGGTTTATTGATTAGAAAGATACGTAGTTTATCTCGCCGATTTGGGCCAGTTGTTTTAAAGCTCTTACTCAGTGATGACCAGAAAGATAAATATGTGTCAAAGGTCCAATTGATGGGATCATTGGTGAACATGGATTGTGAAATGGATTTGGTCACACAATTCTTAACAGTTTGTTTTGATAATTAATTTAAGGTGTGGAAAACTTCAATGGTATGTTAGAGATGGATGAGTGAAGGCCAATAAAAGTGTGATATTTTTATAGTGCTAACAATGGTTCCATCTGGGGATGTATACCCCATGTGGGTATAGAAAGAATCCATGTCTTTGTGGGAGTAGACCAAGTGTCCTTTGATACAAGATGGAAATGGAGGGAAATTCAAAAATGGTGGGAAATGGTGGTGATATGAAATCCTATCGTACTGTGCATGGAAAAATATTTATTTTTTAGAAGGTTATTCAAGAATTTTCCATGCACTGGAAATCCCTGACCTTCTCCTAGACTATTGTGCATGGAAAATTTAAGAAAATAAATGTTTCAGGAATTGTCCATGCATTGGCAATTCCTGTTCTTCTCCTGTCATGTTCTAAAGATAATATGATTCTTCACCAAATTTTCCAACAATGACAAATGGTCCTAACCATAAAGCCTCAAATTTTCCATGTTTTCCTTTATCTTGAATCCTAGCATTCCACATGAAAACCATGCCATTTATTTCAAATTTCATGTTCTTTTCCTTCTTATCATACAGGTATTTCATCTGTAACTACATCTTCATATTGTGTTGTTGGGCTTGATTTCTAATCTCATCAAGTTCCATTAACTCTTTCATCCTCTCCTCCATAGGTTCAGGAATGTCCAAGTTTTCTTGTAAGATGAATTTACACACTGGTAATAAATTATGCAAAGGAATCCTAGCTTGAGTCCCATACACAAGTTTGAAAGGTGATTTTCCAATGGCTTCATAGTAATTATATCTGCCCATAAATCCATTCTCAACTTGGAATCCTAGGCCTTTTTGTTATTGTACAATATTCTTTTTATGATTTTTAATATGCTCTTGTTACTAGATTCAAATTTCCCATTCACTTGTGGATGATATGGTGAAGAGTATAAGATCACTATACCATAAGATTGATAGAATCCTTTGAATTCATCCAATATGAAGCACATCCCATTATTTGTTACAATCCTTGTAGGCACTCCAAATCTAGTGATAATGTTCTCCAATAGAAAATTTATCACCACCTTGCTAATTGCTTGTTTAGTAGGCACAACTTCCACCCATTTTGTAAAGTAATATGTGACTACTAATATCCATCTAGGCCCTCCACTGGATTTCTCTATAATCTCTCTTATGAAATCATTCCCCATTGGTGGAATGGAGCTTCAACCTGTAGAGGTCTCAAAGGTAATGTCCCTTGATGTTTTAGCTTCCCAGAAAACTTTTGACAATCTTCACATCTTCTAGTGTAAGCATAAACATCATTAAAGACTCTAGGCCAATAGTAGCCTACCCTTAACACCTTATGTGCAGTTTTTTTTGCTGAAAAATTCCCTCCACACACTCCTTCATGCAATTCTTTGAGGACATGTCTCACTTGATCTTCATCTAAGCACAACAATAAGACACCATCCCTATTCTTCCAATAGAGGTACCCTTTCATGAATACATATCTTGAGGCATGCAATTTAAGTGTCCTCTTTTTGTTATCACTAAATCCTTCTGGGCATTTCATGTGCTTGAGATAATACACAATATCAATGTACCATGGTGTGTGTTCAATGCTAGAAACAATATTATTTTCATCACTCGGTTTGCATACTTGATTAGCCTCAATATTTGTTTCAGCAATTAGTTTGGATAGTCCTTTTCCTCTCACAAGTTTAGTGATTTGGAATTCAATATCAAATTCTTGAATTCTATTTATCCATCTACATCTACAACCTGAAACTTCTGATTGCACAAAGACATCTTTTACTACAGCATTAGGTACATATGCTATCACTTTTTCTCCTACCAATTATGATCTAAATGCTTTGACAACCATCACCAATGCATACACCTGTGTCTCTACAATGTCATATTTCAATTCTACATTCTGGAGGGATTTACTAGAGAAATAAATGGGTTGTTCATGCCCTTCATCATTTTTTTGTAACATGACTACTACAACTATGTGAAAGGATGGAAATGAAAATATTTGAAAGGGCTTACTAAAGTTAGGGGACTTCAATACTGGAGCTTCTTTTATTGCTTTCTTGATAGATATGAATGCATCTAGTGCTTCATCTATCCAATCAATCTTTGCACCTTTCTTCAACATTCTTGATATTGGCTTCACTATTTCAGCAAAGTTTGATATGAATCTTCTCACAAAGTTGATTTTCCCAAAGAAGGACTGGATAGCTTTGACTATCTTAGGAATAGGAATTTTTTCTATGGATTCCACCCTTTCTATATCAATCTTTATACCTTCTTTAGATACTATATGTCATTGTAACTTCCCTTTGGTTGTTGCAAAATGGCATTTTTTTAGGATTTAAAGAAATGCCATATTTAATGGCTTTGATGAAAATCTTTTCCAAATGCTCAACATGATATTCTTCCCTCTTTGAATATGCAGTTAAGTCATCTTGGTACACCACCATTATTACATTGATCAAATTAGCAAATGCAACATCCATATCCCTTTGGAAAGTTGCACTAGCATTTGTGAGTCTGAATGGCATCCTAACATACACATATGTTCCCCATGGCATGGTGAAAGTTGTTTTTTACTGCTCTGACTCCTTAACTTTCACCTGGTTATAACTTGAGAATCCATCCATCATATATAGGATCTCACATCCAATGACCCTCTGTAACATTGCCTCCATGTTTGGGAGTGGGTAGTTATCCTTAAGAGAGGACACATTCAAGTTTCTGAAGTCTACACAAAGTCTTATATCTCCATTTTTCTTTCTGATAGGTATTAAATTAGAAACCCAGGATGAATGTTAAATAGGCTTGATGATATCCCCCTCCCTAAGCTTCATAAGTTCTTCATGCATTTTAGGTTCTAAGGTAGGATTAATGGGACTTTTTTTTTGTCTAAAAGGTTTAGCATCTGGTTTCAATGGGATCTCATGTTGGAATAGATCCTCTCTATATGCCTTGAGATCATCATAGGACCATGCAAAAACATGCTTATATTTCCTCAATAGTGCAATCAACATCCTCCTGATTGTTGGGCTTGTCCTTTTCCCAATGTATACTCTTTTAGGGGAAAGTTTAGTCCCAAGGTTGATTTCTTCAACATCCTCTCATTTTATCGGTGTTTGTTTCATGAGGGCCTGATCATTTCCATCAAATACTCTCTCTAATGCTACAAGTCCCTTAGGAATCTTATTATTCTTAAGCTAAACCACTTCTTTTCCAAACACAATTTGTTTCCCATCTACCTCTTCTACAAATGAATTAAAATCAATCTCCTGTGCTTCATACTGGTTAATGCAATGTAAAAATTTGATCAAATCAATATCATCATTAAAAAATTTCCAGTTGTAAATATTATCAGGGACGGTAGGTCTTGTTTTAAATTCAACTTGTGAAATTCCTACTAGAGTGACATCATCTCTTTTCAAAGCTACATTTTCCAAGAAGTCTGCCATCAGACTCTTGGACCTATCAATCGAGTCAATAGAGAAAGCATCAAATAACTCAATGGTATCCCATACAACATTTCTATACTGTTTCATCCTGTTTCATCCTTTTGTTCTTTGTGGTGTATTTTGATCTTACTTGTGAAATGATTAATTCAAAATCCCCAAAAACAATCAATAATTTGATTTTATGCTTGACAACCATGTTTAATCCAATTAGCAAGGCCTCATACTCAACTATGTTATTTGTACATTCAAATGTCAACAAGAATGAATATTTGAATGTAGTACCTTCAAGTGAAATGAATACCACTCTTGCTCCATTACCTTCTCTGCTACATGCTCCATCAAAGTACATTCTCCACACACCATCCTCATTTTTGGAGACATCTTTGTCAATTGGATCAGTATTCAACAATTCAGGTTGTGAAGGTTCTATTTTGAAACTTCCCAAGTCCACATCACAAAAGCAATTCATCTGATTCTGGTCAATGTACTCCACAATTTGGTTCACTCTTGGTTCTCTATATAGTTTGACTTCCTCACCATTTATTGTTATTGTGGCATAGGACAAATCAAATTGCACATTCCCTTCTACTAAAGTAGTCCATTGTCCTGATAAGAGCATCCCAAAGTGAGGGGGTGTATCAATTACAGTGATGTCAATTGTATATGCTACTTGTGGGTAAGTGACCAACTTTACCTCTACATCTTTCATGATTCCTAGTACTGGGACAAGCCTACTATCCATTGCATAGAGTTTACCACCCGTGGTATTCACCCACATGCTAAGTTGTTTCATGACTCCTACTGGCATGATATTAATGGTAGCACCTGAATCAATCATATAATTCCTCACCAACTTGTTTATGAGAAAGGTAGTGAAAAATGGATTGACCTGTGGAGGATTCATTAGTGTATCACCTAGACAAACCTCGGGGACTTTCTCCTCTTTTTGCTTGTTATTACTAATTTTAGTAATTTCTCTGTCTTCCATGCTTGTGTTTTTATTAGTTCTATTGGATATCAGTTGAATGGAACTATCTCTATATTATTTTATTTTCATCATTTCTAGGAGTGGCACAGATATCTTTACCTAAGATGATTCTTGTGTAAAATCAAATGAAGAAGCATTTTCTACTTTGGCAATTTTCTTTTGTTCCAATGGTTTTTCTTTACATTCTTCCTTTACCCTTTTGTTTGTCTCATCTTGATTTTGTTTATTTTTGTATAATTCCTAGTCTAATTCTTTTGGAACATGATTTTTCTCCTTGTTGTTAGATTCCTTTATCTCCACCTTCTTGGGTTTTTCTTGTGTTGTCTCCTTATCTTTCATAAACAATCCCCTTGGAGTGCCATCACTTGCATTTTTCATCATGTTTCTTAGCCTATAATTGCTTTTTGCTTGCTCTACTGCAACAATTGTTAATTTATTGGTTTCATCCTCTATTGGCCTCCTTAATTTATATTTACTTGACTTAGGTGGTGTATAAGGAGGTTGTGACTCATCATTTCTTTCATTCTCTTGATCAGAGAAGATTTGTTGTTCTTCCATGTGAATATTGTATCTTTGATTATTCACATCATACTCATAACCCACATCTCCTGAGGATGAGTATTCTTGTTCAATTGGATGCAAGGTATGTGAGGTTAGATATATTGTGGCATCTTCTTCTTCATTTTCATATAGCAGCTCCTCCTCTTGTATTGATTGTGCCACAACACAATGATCTTGGGAATGGGGAAAATTGCAAACTTGACAACATGGGTTGTTATTTACCATGAAGGCTCCTTTCTTCTTTAAGGTATCAGGGGTTTCCTTATACTTAGGCCTATTAGTTATGGGTTTTTCATCCTTCCAATTTGTGTTGTATGACATATCATGCAACCTTGGTCTTTCATTTATGTATGAAGTCTCTTGCTTGTTTTGGGAATTGTTAAAGTTTTGGGGAATTCTGAGGTTATCCCTTTTTCCAATCATCCCTATAGCTTTTTTGTTGTTTTCAATTGTTAATTCTATCTTTTGTGCTTTAGCTAAACTTCTAGGGAATATTATTCTAAGTTCATACCATATTTTTGGATCAAAGTCTTTCAAATAAATACTCAAAGTTGCAGGATCAGTGAGTTTAGATCCCTATGGTATTTTGTTATACAATTTAGAGAACCTCTGATTGAAGTCATAAACTGACTCATTTTGATATTTCTGAATACTTAATAGTTCATGAAGGGAAAATTTGGGGGCACACTGGTTCCCATATTGTTTGAGGAACTGATTGCAAAAATCTACTATAGAATCAATTGAAGCATTAGGTAAACTATTGAACTAATCTCTTGCTTCTTCAATTAGTGACATCATGAATAATCTCATATTTACATCCTCGTACTCCATAGCAATATCTTGTATGAAAGAATTAAACTTTTGGATATGTTCTTTAGCTCATGTCACATTATTCCCTGTGAATTTGGGAGCCATGTTTCTCCAATTTTTTTCCATTGGATATGGACATAACTAGTGTCCTATCAGATCAAATTTCCTACATGTGCTTATGGGGTTTTGTGGATGGAAATTCAGAGGTGGTGGATTGGGAGGGTATTGATGTCCATATTGAGTCTGATGGTAGACATTTTGCTAGATGTGTTGTTGAGGATATACATTTTTTTGTGGTACATGTTGTTGGTGTGTTGGGACTTATTGTTGGTATGGTGGTGGATTGTGCTAAGGGGCATAACCAATATTTGGAGGTTGGGACCTTTGTGGGGGTGCATTATGTTGTGTGTGTTGCCTTGGATTACCGTCCATATTGTGAGGTACTTTTGAAGTACTTGGGGAACCTATGTTCTAAGAAGTTCCCTGTGGATTGATATTACCACCTTGTTTATGTGGAGGGACATACTTTGGTGGTTTTGGTCCCTAGATGTTTAATTGTGCCATTTTTTAGTTTATCTCTTTGGATTCTTGTATCATTTGTTGTCTCTCTCTAAGTTGTTGTCTTTTCCACTCCAAATGTACTCAAAATTCTTGGTTATTCATGTACTCAAAATCACTAGTAGTGTAATCAACAGACCCCTCATGGTTTTGTTCTCCTTGCTATGATGACATCTTGTAATCGTATTCATTTTGTACCTAATTTTTTTCTACTTCAAATTGGGCTTTGAACTCCTCTGCTTCCTTAGGGTCCTATTTCCATAGAAAAGTAGGACAACTAATGTTTTATGGTTCAAAAGGAGTCTGGGGATGTTTTTTCAAGTCATCATCGTGAAACTACGATTCATGCAATGGATCAAAACTATTATTCATGGTAAGGAATTGTCCTGCTAAATTCTCCCTATCTTCATTAGTTACATTTGTTACTTTGCCTCTACTTTTATTTACATCAGTCTTTGAAGGGGAAGACCCATGTTTATCTGTCCACCTACCATTGTTTTTCTTTGGGTTGTCCTAATGTAAAGATCTCATACCATTCATCTCGTAGGGTTCCTTAATACTCTGACTTCTAGGGTTTGTCTTTAATGATGTGTATTTGAACTTCCCAGTCATGCACCTTTTCTTTTAGAGTCGCCGCTCACTTTTAAGAAAAGCGAGAAATTTTATAATTTATTGTTCCCAATGAAGTCTTATGCAAAGTATTGACTCTATGATGAATGTCTGGATTCATATTTGAGTCCCTAGCAAAGTCGCCAATCTATTGCATCTCAAAAATGCAAGTTACAAGTCCTAAGAGGGTGTCAGGCTCTATGATCAGACTTATAACATTTTTGAACCAATGAGTGGAGCTAACCAATGTGATTGAAGACTCCCTACACTTCAAGCTCTGCTAAACCTAGGCGGGTAGACCTTGACTACTGTAGCATATTAAATGCTATATGACTTAATTGGGTTAATAAACTTATTTTCAATGGCACAAAGTGTGAAATAGTTGGGGGCTTGCTACTAACTCTACTCCTAAAATGATAATCAGAAATTTGTAATATGAAATTAGATAAGTAGTATGTGAATGAGGTGGACTAGTGCTCTATTGGGTGGGTGGATTCAATGAAGTTATTTAACAAGTGGTTGGTATTGGTTATAATTATAATTGTTTGGCACTTTAATTGGTTTATACCTAGTATAAATGTGCAGGGATGTGATTGAAAAGCTCTTCTTATTTATCCAATTGACCTTATCAAGTTATTGTGGTTTATTAAAAGGATTTTTAATCCTTCCTTGAAGGAACCAATCAATAAAACCACACAATATCAACAAATGTGTATTGAAAAATAAGTTTAACATTAATTTGAATAACAAAATAACATCAAAGTGGAGATAGCATGACAAACATTTCAATCTCCTAACTCTTCTTATTAATCCAATTGGTACCCCCAAGTTAATGTAATCTATAAAAAGGATTTTAATTCTTTGATAGAAACCAATTGACTTGACTACAGAACAACAACAAATGTGTTTTGAAGGAATCAAGATATCATCTTGGATACATGACCCCAAATAACTAAGAAGTAGCAATATGGAGACAACCAGATAATTGTTTCAAACTAACAAACAATAGACATCGATATTGAACAATAGAGAATTAAAAATCTTCCATTGATTTCAACCACAGTTTATACATGCATCATGATCCACATAGTAAAGTCTATATAATAAAATTTTGAAAGCACTTCTTCTATATCTCCTATGTTTTTCTATATTTTCTCTTACTCTCCTATCACTACATATCCATCATATATACCAAAATTTTGAAGAGGACACACCCCTTCATTAATGTCTTTTGAAGTTAACAACAATTAACCATAAAGAACTAAACTCTGGTAAGCCATAAATGAACTTTTGTTATGTGATCTAAGTAATATTGTCTCAAATGCATATCAATATCTTCAGAAGCATTTCTTGTTGCTATCTCCATGATCATCCAAGTGCTCACATATCTTGTCCAATGTTGATTCCTCACTTTTGGCTATTTCTAGGGCTTCATGAATATCAACTTGCATTCCTCTATCCATTTGTTCTATTGTTTCTACTCTCCATCATTTTCAAACAATGCAGGTACTCCTTCCTTTATAGCATTGGCGAATACCTTTGCATCTCCTTAAAGCTCCTCATAGTAACCTTTGTTCTTTTGCATGATTTCCTTGGGAGTAGTGATGGCTCCATTGTCAGAAGTATCTTTATTTTGTATTTCCTGAATTTGGTCATTCATCCGTCTATGCTCTTGGATTGTAGCATTACTCTTGGAATGGGTTCCCCAAAACTTGTTCACCCAAATCATTAAATTAGAGTGTCTCTTTTGGAATACTGCAAAGAATGCATCAAATCTGGCTTTTCTCACTAAATCTTGTTCATTTGATTCCTCACTCTCATCCTTGGATTGAGAACCTTCTCCCTGAGTTAGTAATCTGGTAGGTCCATGCAATGTACCCTTAACCATGTCCTTTAGGTAATAATTTTCTTTGAGTATTTTCTCATTATTCATTTTGTACATATCTCTCTCCTTGATTAGCATCTAAATTTGTGCTTTATTTAACTTGGCAACATTTATGCCAATATCAACAATAGCTACAGGATCAACCTCTCCCACTTTCAATGTTATTACATGGCCAAAATCCTTTTTTGTGTGGAGGATACAAGGCCCAAATCATGAGATAATTCACATTTGGATTATACCTTGACCCTGTGTATACTTATGTAACTCCATCTAGACTTAGCTTGTGTCTAGCACCATTATTATGCAAGAAACTATTAAAAACAAGACCTGAATTCAAATCTAAACTAGGAAAATTCGTTATACTGGATTCTACTAACAACCTCCTCCCTCTTTCTGGAGTCATATCTTTCATTTCCTTAAACACATCTAATTTCAAGGATTTTAGTAATTAGGCTTCATTGCTTGATGTAACATCTAAGACAGACTCCCTTATTTCCTTCCCCTTTTTCTTGTATAAGAATGACCTAAAATCAGGAGATTTAATAAAATCTTCATCTGAAACCAAAGATTTGTAGGCTAATTGTCTAGCACCTACATCAGATATTTCCTCAACCTCACGTTCCCTATTTGGAGATTGATACTTCTCAATTCTTAATTTAGGAATCTTTTTTGTTGGAACTTGAGGTTCTAGTTCACCAGAGGACTCTTCACTAGAGGATAACATTTCTTCCTCCTCTATTATCTTCTTGTTATAATCATCAATGGCCAATTTTGCTTCCCTCTCCTCCATGTTTCGGATGATATCATCATGTGGATAGGGTATCTGGACATATTCACCCAAGTTTACTTTCTTTCTAGAAAAATCAATGAAGCCCTTCAAATCAAATCCTTTTCTTGGTGCTACCTTCATCAAATTGAAATGATATAATTTATTTAGAATCAAATCATACCCCTCTTTAGACAATACAGTGAAGTCTTCAAAACATAATGTGCTTGGCATAAATGAGTGTTTCTCAAAAGAGCTCAAATTCATAACACTTGAATAATCCAACTGTCTGACAATTTCCAAATAAGCAATTCTATTTGGCACTATTTTTAGGAGAAGAAAAGGTGTATCTTCAAAGCCATACACCCTAATCATGGTAGCATCAATGTAACAATACCAGTCACCCCAAATGTGACTAACAGTTATTGATCCACCAAAATCTTTAGGCCTTAGAAATCTTTTAATTTCATCAGTTAGAGAATAATCACAAGGGTGATTGAAAAATCTATACAATATCTTAAAAAAATGTTATTCAAAATGAATATAATTGGAACTCACAAATCTACTATCCCAAATTGTAGTTCACAATTGCATTAGAAAAGGCTGACCTTCCTTGTTAGATTGAGAAATTTTTAGTTCTTCTGGCCAGATCCCAATCTCCTGGCCATTATATAGTATCATATGCATCAAGAGGGAATAGTGCTTGATGTGTAGTGTGGGAGATCCATTTTTAACTACCATTAACCCTGAGTCAATTGCCTTGAAAATGTGGGAGGCATAATCAAATGGCCTTGCATTGTGGCACTAGATGTCTACTGTAATCACCATTGGACTTATTGTCATGAATTCAAAAGCTTCTATCCCCAACACTTGACACACTAAGAAAAATGTATATTTCAAATAGGGTTCAAATAAATCCACATGGAAAGGAGGTCCATCATTTTCTTCGAGTGGAACAAGGCTTCCATCCCTTCTAGGTCTATGCAATGACAATCTCTAGCCTCTATATGTTGTGTCCATTCTCTAGTATTCTCTCTCCAAATTCTCATATACAATAGATTCATCACGTGTGTCACCTAGATCACAGATTGGAGACTTGGACACATGTATGAAAGGTTTACCCTACAAATTGCAAACAACTTTGAGGTCTAGATTGTATTGTTTAGCTAGAAGTTTTATGAGTTCTACATTCACAAATATGTTTGGGACAACCAATTTTCCCATATTAAAGTTCCAGGGATTACATACTGGCTTAAATCTATCTCTCTGATGATGGTGAAACATGAATAACTCATATCCCCTAACAGGGGTCCACACATCCCCTATGTGTCTACATTTGTCTTCAAATCTCTCTAAATTGACCCTTATTTGTGCAGACCGTCTAGCCTTTGGCCCTGAACCAGGTAACTAGTCAATGAGGTCTTAGTTCAATCTTCTTTCTTTTGTTTTAGGTTCGTCCCGTATTTCAATTTTCTACTTTTTTCCTCTAGATTGACTTCCCTCACCTTGTTGCTTCCTACCCTTTATGTTTCAATAACTCGAACCCTCTATTTTTAAGGTGATAAAATTGAATTACGATTGAAGAGAGGTTTGCAAGCTTACTTGAGAATTCTTGGCCACACCAATTTTTTAGAATTTTGTCCGCTTTCCCATCCTTCTCTCAGCCAATTCGGAAAATACCTTTTTTTTATTGTTCTTTCAATCAGGGAATATTTACACAATGCACATTCATGCGGCCATTAATTTCTTCCCCTTAACATGAATGTAATAGGTTTTTTGAATTTCATAATGTCAGGATGAAATGAATATATCGGTGAGACTTATTCAATTTCTAGTCGATCCATGCATCTAACTTATTGCCACCTTTGTTTTATATGTTCTTAGTCAATCGCCAAGACATAACTAAATTTATTTTCGATACGGGTTACCCTTTCGATTTATCATTTATGGTCAGAGAGACTGAATAATTTTTCTACTGATGCAAAATAATTAGCCATCTTTCATTTTTAACTCATACCTCTTTGGGGAGAAAGTTGTGAAGTTTACCCAATCTCAAAGTATTTTGAGTCTTTAGAGGTCCTTTAAGTCATTTCCCAGTGTCCCTCTAATGAAATTTGATTCATTCTTATCACCATAGGTATGAGAAGAACCATCGTTAAGAGAATAAAAATTTGTCTTGATATCTCTAGTCTCCACAATGTTTTTCTTTCATCACTATTCCCCTTTGGATGATTCGGCAAGGATCTCCCCAAAACTTCCTTCATTAGTGTAACATGTGAGGTCAATAAGAATAGAACTTACTCTGATTATGTATGTTTGCCTAACAATTGTTCTTTTACCATATCGGTAAGAGGAAATGTGTTTCTTGCCTATGAGGATTCATTGGTATGAAATGTATGCTCAGAATGACTTGAGGATTTTGTTCCAATGGTCTTGTTCTTGCTGATAGGCCTTCATCAGTAAGATAGCAAGCATTGTCCTCCTAAAAATGCAACCTCCAGAGTTAATGATCATTGTGAATTGGTTCACCTTTTACCGATATGCAAAGATTATTCAAATGGAAAGGCTATTGTTTAATGATTGGAAATACATGTACTTGATCTTGCCAATTTGGGCCAGTTGTTTTAAAGCTCTTACTCAATGATGACCAGAAAGATACATATGTGTCAAAGGTCCAATTGATGGGATCATTGGTGAACATGGATTTTGAAATGAATCTGGTCACACAATTCTTAACAAAAAAAAATTATCATTAATTTAAGGTGTGGAAAATTTTAGTGGCATGTGAGAGATGGATGAGTGAAGGCCAATAAAAGTGTGAGATTGTTATAGTGCTAACACTACCATAAACAATAATACTTCAAGTGGCATTTCCTACTAGTATATTTTATATTAACATAAATTGAATGTAAATAATATACACATAGCCAAACAATGCATTTGTGGTTGGCTATAATATGTAAAAAAGTTTTAAGTGTTACAAACAGTTAAATTTCCAAATTATTTTGCACCATCTATTGTAAGAAAGCATATATTTTTTCAATCAGAAGAGGAATTTGAAACATAATTTTTAGTCTACCTAAGACTTGTGATAAATTTTGAAGGTGTCTTTCATTACTTTCTTTCTATTTAAATAAAAAAAACTTTTGAATACATTATTTCTCTCAATATAATTGGTGGTGAGGGATACATAAAAGTATCCAAAATCACCCAAGGTTTGACCAACCAATTGGGTTCTTACTATGTAAGTAACCAAAACATTTTCATTAGATTCATACTTTCTATGTGTAACTGTAGGTTTGAAAATACTAGGTGTTATGAAACCTACAACCTAAATACTATTTTAAAACCCTTTACAAGTAATAACCCAATTTTTTACTCACCCCTTGAGTGAATTTGGATAGTCTTATATATCCCCGACCTACAACTCCACCCCTTGCTCTCAAAGCTTCAGCTTTCAACATGTAAAATGAAAGAACTCACAACATAGAGTGTTTTCCAATAACAATACTTGTTACAATTTAACACACATGTCTTAGTCACATTAGCCTTCCTGCCTATGGTGCACGGATAGCTTCTCGTGTGATGGAGCTTCCCAAAAAAATTATAATTTTTGAGGATCCCATGGATTTAGTCTACACATTAAACCCTTATCTGCATGGTTTGGACAAGGTTTTGTCTTTGAAATACCCTTTGTTCTTCTAATTCCATGTTGAATTGCTCTATCAATTCCTAGTTCTTTAAGTCATCACTTGAGCCATCATGTGCATTTAGCCACCGACCCCTTTGGTTTAGAGCACTGGTCACCCAGTTGGTCGTCGACTTTGATTGTTTTCTAAAGTTGGGTGTTAAATTTTTCCCAAATGACTTAAGCTTAAGTCATTCATCCATGAGGGTCAAATTATCATTGGCCTAAAAATTGCCCCTTATTTAATGCTAACCTTGTCGTGTGTGTAGGTTTAGAGATTCAAGACTGTGGGAAATGATCCTGGCCATACCCCACAAACTTGTGGATGTTAAATGCCAACCGGTTATGCAGTGTGAGGACAACGAGATGAGGATGCATGTCCTTATACAAATGTGGGGCCCAATCTCCACTATCATGCCTACCACCAGTGTTACCAAATTAATGATGGAGATCAAACGCATGAGTCAATCTCCACTATTCCTTGTGGGCTTGCACAAAAAAGGTGAATGCTCGTTAAAGGCTACAAGATCAGTGAGATCTTGACACATGGATTAATCCACCAAGTTTGTGAGATGGATGAAACCTATTGATGAAGGATTTGTCATCTTATTTGGATCGATGCTATTGGCCAAAGACAAATGAAGGAAGAACTATTGGAATTCAAAACCATTCAGCCCAAAGTGAGTCGTTTGATCTACCATCTCATCAAGAGATCAACAGTTGACATTCAAAATTCATAAATAGGCATGAGATAGCTATTTAATTCTACAACTAGTGGGAATTAATGATCTTCTCTTTGCAAGTGTGATCAAATTGATCTTTGTGCATGTGGAGAGTTAATTTTCAATAATCATGAAGTATGATATGCAAATTTCCATGCACTTGGGAAATAAACGATGATAATATGCACACCAATGAATTGCCACCATTTTGCATGTGTGTTCTCTCTGGGCATTGATTGTTGTTATCATCATGTCACTTGATAAATACAATATGGGATAACTGCTAATTGTGTCATTCACATTTAGCAGTTGGAAACTTTCTAAAGTGGGGTTGAGTGAATATTGTTTAGTTGTGAGATCAAGAGACTATCATACAGTGAATATGAGCAAACCAGTTGCTTCCACAGGACTGGTTAGAAGATCATCCAGACTAAATGTGAAAAAGTCTCATGATGAAATTCTAGAACATGTGTCAGCCACAGAGGACAAGGATCCTATTAACAAGCTCGTGAGTGCACCTTCAAGGTGTAGCAGGACATTGTAATTCTAGGGACTTGCTACTAGAATGATAAATAAAAAAGGAAAAGGACCAGAACAACTTGTCGTAGGAGCTCACAGGAAGGTGAGATATGGGCATGGTTCTTTTGGATGACATAACTCGCCCATTGACATCATGGACAACTCATCTGAAAGTGAAATGGAGACGAACTCTAGCTATTGCTAGTATCTCATGACCCTAGGCCAAGTTCCATCCCCTGGAGCAGAGGTATTGTATGTCCTACCTTTGGATTTCAAAACTTGAAGTGGGTGAGATAGTGTTGTACTGAAATGGGACAAAGATGAAGAGGGAGTTGAGGTTTCTTCTCCATCTCTCACGATGATGCAAAGTGGGAATGTGTACCGTGGACTAGGTGCTGGTGGTGGCAAGTATTATGGTAGCTAAAAAGGTGGTGTGTTGGATGGAAATTTTTTTGTTGTTTGATAATTTTTGGGGTGATTCCTCTTTTTCTGCATGCGTGGCTGGTATTTTTGAGGTGCTTGATGCTGACTATGCACTCTCGTGGAAATATGAATGTTGGATTTGTTGCTTATCTGGTGGCTGAGGGAAATTTTGGTGGCTATTGTAATTGTGGTTTCCCTATTTCAATGTGTTAAAGCAGAACCAACATGTGGGAAATTTTGAAATGCAGATGAAATATGAAGTAAAATGAAAATTTGTAATGTGGTATGCATTTTGAGCTAGAAGCTTGTCTACTCGCTTATGTTATAAAAGGGAATTTAGGGCTCATTTGTAGGGGGTTCTCATCTTTTGATTCTATAGGTCTGGTATATGCAACAGGGTAGAAATTAAAAGGAATGCCAGTAAATAGAATAGTTGAATTGTCTTGGTCTTTGAACTATGCATATGTAAATATTAAATAGTTTTATAGAAATTACTGATATCAAAAAAAATTTAATGCATAATCCATATACTCTCCTCTGTAAATCATCTTGAAAATTTTGAATGCAATATCAAGTATATTGTGTTCATCTTCAAATGCTTCATTTGAATGCATGTCTTTATTTCTGCTTTGGTTCAAAGAATCGATTAAATGCTTAAATGAGGTCATGAATTTGTGAGGATTTATAGAGGATTTGGTAAGAAGTGATGCTTTATGTACAATGAGTTTTCATAATGCAAGGTCTTATGAAAATAGTCTAGAATTATCAGATTTAAAGAATTTCTACATAATTGATTGTAAGATGTATGACTCCATTGCCCAGTTGATGAAGACACTAGTTTATTTTTCATGGTATTTGTCATTTGAATGATAATAATAGTATACCATATTGTGGATTCAGGGTTAGTACACAAATCTCTTAAAATTTACATATCATGAGGCATCTATGTGAAATATTTCTTTGTTCTTGGTGAATTAATAGTTCTTTGCTTGAAGATTAGCCAACCTTTGAGTGAATTATGTTATTTACCCCTCATAGGAACCGATCTGTGATTTGCTATGTCATTCATTGAAATAGTCAAATGAAGTGTTAGAAGGAACACCCTCCTAGGTCCCATAGATCCTAAAGTGTAGAAGATTTTAGTTTTCGACTGAATCTTGTCAGTTGGCCATTCACTTTAAGGGTCTTGAATATAGGAGTTGGCTACTCTTTAGAGATTCCTTAGGTGTACTAGGAAAAACACCAATAGAATGGTGAATCTGCTAGGGAAATTCTCATTCTCCAAATGTAGATACAAAATGAAAATTCAAATGGTGATGTGAATTTGAACATCTTGTTCAGATATTGACAAATTTTTGAACCAAGTATACAATTTGAGCGTAGCAAAGATTGAAGGATCTAAATGTGACTCTGCTATGGAAGATAGCACAAAACATGTCCTATTTGTAAAGAAACTTCATCTCATTTGAAGTTCAGTCCTCTGAAAGGAGGTGGTGACTCTAACTCAAAGAACCTGATAAAGCATATATCAATTGGCCAGATCTACAGTTCTAAAGACAAAGGATAGCTAGTCATTGCAAATTGTCAGGTACTTTCATAGAATTTGAAGAAATTAGAGCATATTATGGGTAAATCAGGATAAATTTCCCATGCTCGATATGTAAATGATTCCCTAATAGGTGAATTAGAACTAGATGAGGGAATATTAGTAATAATTTAGCTTTTCTATCTAAATTAATATATGTGCATTATGATGAAAGAAGCATGTTAAATTGATAGATTTTAGGTAGCATTTGTAGGGAATATACATGCTAAAGGATTAGGATCATATTTGTAAAAGGAATTGAGGTAATATTATAATTGCATAGTATATTCTAAATTCCTTTTCAATAATTAAGGATGAGTTGTCAATCTATGCTATTTGGTGTAAATATGGACAAAAGAATACATAATGAACAGTCCTTGTCCTACCAAGGAAGTTTTAGTATTGATAGGTACAGGGCCATCAACTTCAACAATATTTGTGGTTATCCCAATATTGTACCACCCAAGTTCAGGGACAAAATACCAAAGTTTAGTGATGAAAAGTAAAAATCAGCAAGTAAGCATGTGCAAGAGTTTGTTGATGTGATGGGTGATTATGAGGTAGATTCTGAAGATGTGGTTATGAAGCTCTTTGTTCAATCACTGAAAGGAGATGCAAGAGATTGGTTCTCTTTCTTGCGATTTTCCTCTGTACATTGTTGGAGTGAACTTAAGGCAGTCTTCATGGAATAGTTTGGTGAAAGGATAAATCCAAGTGTTGCAAGGAAGAATTTCATGGAGATCTCTAGGGGCAAGGAAGAGTTGATCCCTGCTTTCAACCTTAGATTTGAAAAGGTCATAAGGGAAATCCATGAACACATGAGACCAAATGATGTTGAATGTTTGGTTGTATATTTGGGATCATTTGATAGTAAGATGGGATTTTTGTTAAGGGATAAAGAGCCTGCTACCTTACAAAAAGCCTACTAAGAGGCTATGAATATTGAGAATAATTTGAAATACTCAATCATGAGAGGACCTCTAATTGATAGCATAAAAGGCTCTAATAGAATTCAAACTATTGAGCCAAACCAATCAGGAAGTAAAAGTGTTTGTCAAGAAAAGGATCCCATAGATGTTACATTTTTATTACTCCCACACGATGCAGAACAAGAGCGAGCATCAACCTCATATCAACAAGGATCGGGAAGGGCTAACTTAGTTTTCTCTATAAGAAAGTTGTATGAGATGAAAATACATGTAAATGAGTCACCATATGACTTGTTTTCAAGGTTCTTAGATGTTTTGATAGAGATACCCAAGAGTGTTAGACCCAATGATTTAATGTGCACTGATTTGTTTTGTGAAGCTTACAAATCAGGATTGAGCAAATTGCCTTAGAATTTGAAGCCTCATAGTCTTGATCAAGTAGTGGATTGGATAAACATTGTGGAAGATATTGAGCATAGTTCTATGCCACTAGTTGTTTCCTAAAATGGGGCCAATAATTTCCATGGTGTGGTGAATCAAAGGCTAAGACTGAAAAATCAAGGAGAAGTATCAGGGTCTGAACAACTGACTGTTGAATGTTGTCATTTTACAAGCAACATAGAAACAAATTCATGTAGTAGTGATGAGGATGAAGATACAGAGTGTGAGGAAAAGGAAATAATACCTAATTATCTTCCTTGGGATGTCATAGGTTGTGAGAAAACACAAGAGATACATGGTGAAACCTCACAAATTGATTTAGCTATGAATAATGATGCACCAATCAGTGATGGGAATGCACTTAGTCTCAATTATATGGCACAAATGAGGAATCAAAGGGATGAGATCGAGCTTGGTCAATATTCTATTGAATATGATTCTTCTTATGAAATGGAGATGTAATCTCTTTCTTCTAGTAGGGGGTATGTTAACAGCCTTGAAGAGGTGTGTTTCCTAGGAAGTGAGCAATTCTCTTCATGTGAAGAATTCTTTGAATGTGGATCAATTGTTATGAGTGCAAATGATGAAGAGGATATTGAAAGTGTTTCTCTCTGCTCTTCAGGTGATTACACTAATTTTGAATGCACTGATGATCAAAGTTATCAGGATCCTAAAACTGAGGAAGATGAGGTCCATGTGACCATCATGAAGGTATAGAAAAATCCTTTATTCAATGAACCTACATTGGACAGTGAGGTTATAGATGATAATTCCTATTGGTGTAGAAGCAATCCTCTTTTTGAAGAAAATCATGATGATTATGTAGCAAGTACTACTACTGAATGTGTTGTGGATGGTACAAACAAGAACCAAGGTGATATTGAGGTAGGTAGCTTTTATTTTGAAGATGCAAACCCTAACTTAATAGTTTCCCAACTATATGGAAGATGTGGTGACACAAACACTGATGAATTGGTTTACCAACATGTGGTTGAGAAAACTGTACCTAACAAGCATCAAGAGGATGACTCAGATTTGTTGACATCTAAATGATAGGAAGGGGGTTGGAGAAATCAATCACAGATTCCTGCTCTAGGTCTTGCTTGCAAGACCTCCTTGGTGTTTTGCTTCACCACCTTAACCTATAGGACCCTTCTCATGTTTAGGTACCCCTAGTTCTCCTGGACAACCCCACTTCCATCACCATTCAACCAACCAAGTCAATCTTGGTGCAATAGCTCTAACTCTTCCTTAGCCTTTAATTTTCCTTAAAGACTAACAGTACCTCCAAAGTTTGATCTTTGATTTGCAGGGGTGTGAAGGTGTTTCAATTCATTGCAATCCATCCAATTTTGGTTCTTGAGTATCCTCCTAGCTCCATTTCTTGGTCTCTTTCATCAAACCCTCATTTAGGGTTAAAAAGGCTACTAGCCTAAGAGCCCCAATTAGGTCTCCTTCTCTGAGAAAACTGGTTGACTCTCTCAATTTATCCAAAGAAACCTCAATCTTTATTTGAGGTTCTTGCTTCAAATGGACACCTCTCAAGGATTTTTGAGGTCTTGAGTCTTCATCTACTATACAAGGCCTCAACTTGAAATTGGACAAAAACTAGGGTTTTTAAGCCTTTTCTGGCTGCTTCCAATCTGCTAAGTGTTTCTCACACCAGATGGACTGATGGAGTTTCCTCTTGCATACCAATTCTTGGCAAGACTCACATCTACCTTCTCAAAAAGGAAATTCAACAAAATTCAATCACCCCTGCAAGTTATGTGCTCTGCACTCCAGTCTTCCTAGCCGGGCACCTTCCTGGCTCGCCTAGGGAAAGACTTTGCCAATATCTCCTGTACTCACACAAACCATAAAACCTACCATATGTACACACATGGAGTCTAGTCACTATTCCCAAAGGGCTGTACAATTTGTACGGTGGGAAAGTGAACTAAATCTCCATTTTCTCAAAGCTGCCTGGTTCAGACCAGCAACAGGGTGAAAGCAAACTATTTATAAACAATGATTGAAATCAAATCAAAAAGACTAATAGATGGCACATAGAACTTGAAAAATAACAACTCTACATCCAACATACAAAACAATAACAAATTCAATCCATTAAAACTCTACTTTGAAGCAAAAATCAGAAAATAACTCACAAAAAACTGTTTTCTTTCAATTTCACAAAATTTCACTACAATGCCAATGCATCCAACCCTGCTCTTAGGTCGAGGCACACCTTAAATAGGGTTCCTCAATCATTTATGCTCCCTTGGTCGTACATTTTACTTACCTAGTGGCAAAGTTCCAAAATGCACTGTGTTTTTCAACTTTTGCCAAATTCTAGAAAACTAAGTAGGATGAGTTTCTAAAACTCATCCATCCTGTCACAACTTCTATCCTAGAGATCAAACACATCCCTAAGCTATCTCCTCAACTCAATGGTCAAGATGACCTTCCAAGTAACACATCAAAACAAAAGAAATACATCCTAAACTTCCTATATGCCTAGTGTTTCCTAGGTGCTCCTGCACCATTCTCCCCCTCTCTACACAAACACTAAGGAATGTGAGGAGAGATTAGTGGCACATCAATGCCCTGCTTCTTAAACTATGCTTCATCTACCCATGTAGCCTCAGATTCATGTTTTTTCTTCCATTTGATAAGATGCTCCATGTACACCTTATGCCTTGTATATTTCTTTACACTTGACTCCAAGATCCTCTCTGCTTGTAGCTTGTCTGGAGTATGTAAGGCTATGTTGCTTACATCCATGAAGATCTCCCTACTATTCTAATCTAAGTCATTGAATGATCCCTTATATCTGATCAAATCAGCTACATTGAACACTGGAGAGATGCCTAAATCTGCAGGTAACTCCACCTTGTAGGCATTCTTCCCATATTTGGCTAACACCTTGTATGGTCCCACTCTTTTCATCTGCAATTTGGTTGATGTACCCTTCTGCAACCTTGATTTGTTGAGGTGAACCATGACATAGTCTCCTACTGCAAATTGCAAATCTTTTCTTGACAAATCTACCCTATCCTTCAACTTTTGTGTAGCCTCGGTGACTGTCTTCTTTACCTGCTCCTGAATCTCTTTCATGGTCTGAGTGAACTCCTCTGCATGTCCACTCCTATGATCCATAGCTCCAAGATCTCTGAGCTCACATATTCCTCTTGGGTGCATCCCATACACTATTTCAAAAGGACTCTTCCCTGTGGTCTAGTTCACACTGTCATTGTATGCATACTCAGCCTGTGAGATAACCATGTCCCATGTCTATCCATACTCTTTGGTTAGGTACCTTAGAATATTACCTAATACCCTATTAACCACCTCTATTTTCCCATCAATCTGAGGATGGTAAGCTGATCCAAAAGATAGATTGGTACCTAATCTGCTCCATAGAGTCTTCCAAAAATTACTCATGAACTTCACATCTCTGTCTGAAACAATGCTCAAAGGAAATACATGGATCCTTACAATTTCCTTGAAGAAAAGATGAGCAATGTAACTAGCATCATGTGTGGTCTTGCAAGGAATAAAGTGATTCATCTTACTAAATCTATCTACCACCACATAGACACTATCAAACCTTGTCTTAGTCTTAGGGATTCCTACAACAAAATCCATGCTAACACACTCCCATGGTCTGTTGGGAATGGGTAGAGGTTGATACAATCCTGCATTACTAGCTCCCCCTTTGGCTTTCATACAAACTACACACTGCTCCACATATCTCCTGACATCCCTTGGCAACTTGGGCCAATAGTAAAACCTTTGCACTAGTTCCATTGTCTTATTGATACCAAAATGACCACTAAGACTACCATTGTGCTTCTCTTGGATAAGATTCTCTCTCATAGAACCTTTTGGATCACACAACTAATTTCCCTTGAATAAAAATCCATTTTGTAATGTATACTCTGAGTATTGGCTATGAAAATGATTCTCAAAGTAAGAGCATACCTTGTAAGCCTCTGAGAAGTCTTCATCTTTCCGATAGAGATCCTTGAAACTCTCTATCACAATTCTCTTGATCTGTATCTCTTGCACTGTCAGCAATCTCATGCTTAGTGCATCTACCACCTTGTTCAACTATCCCTTCTTGTGTTTGATGGTGAAAGTGAAAGCTTGAAGATACTCCATCCACTTCAAATGTCTATTGCTCAATTTCTCTTGAGTGTTGATGTAGCTAAGTGCTTGATTGTCAGTAAACACCACAAACTCTTTGGGTAGGAGATAATGCCTCCACTTCCTAAGTGACTGAACCAAAGCATAAAGTTCTAGGTCATAGGTAGAATACTTCTTCTTAGCTTCATTGATCTTTTCACTAAAGAAAGCTATAGGCCTACCTTCTTGGCTTAGCACTCCTCCTACTGCAATTCCACTAGCATCACATTCCACAGTAAACAACTTGTCAAAACTAGGTAGTAAAAGAATAGGTTGAGTTGCCACTTCCTGTTTTAGTTTCTCAAAACCTTTCTCAGCTTCTTGGTTCCACTTAAAATTAGTTTTCAAACCACCTTTGATTTTGTCTAGGACTGGTGCACATATGCCACTAAAGTTCCTTATGAATTTTCTATAAAATTGGGCTAATCCATGGAAACTTCTTACCTTTGTCCCTGTGGTTGGTGTAGGCCAATTTAGGATAGCTTCCACCTTGCTTGGATCCATTTTCAATGATCCTTGGGATACTACAAACCCCAAATACACAAGCTCTTGTTTAAAGAACTCACACTTCTCTAGATTGATGGCCAACTTCTCCTCTTACAATCTTCTAAGAACCAACTCCACATGCTTTAGGTGTTCCTCTACTGTCTTGCTAAAGATGAGTATATCATCAAGATATACCACCACAAATATCCCTGTAAAGTCTTTGAGTACTTCATTCATGAGCCTCATGAATGTGCTAGGGGCATTAGAGAGGCCAAATGGCATAACTCTCCACTCATACAACCCATCATTTGTCTTAAAAGTTGTCTTCCACTCATCTCCATCCTTGATTCTGATATGATGGTATCCGCTCTTGAGATCCAGCTTGGTGAAGTACTGAGCTCCTCCAAGACAATCCATCAAGTCCTCAATTCTAGGAATAGGGAACCTATAACTAATTTTGATTCTATTTATAGCCCTAGAATTAGTGCATAATCTCCACTTACCACCTTTCTTGGTTGCTAAGACCACTGGTACTGCACATGGGCTGATGCTCTTCCTAATCAATCCTTGATCCAATAACTGCTGCACTTGTCTAGCTACCTCTAGATTTTGATTCGGGGTAAGCTTGTAGGCTTCTTTGTTTGGCAATGAAGCCCCTCGTATGAAGTCAATTTGATGACTAATGGCTCTCTTTGGAGGTAAAGTTGTAGGTGTACCATCACTGACTATGTCTTTGAACTGTTCTAACAACTCTTGGACTGCTTTGGGTATGACTATTTGTTTAGCATTGTCTTCTTCTTTAGGTTGCAACATAACCACATATCCTTCAACCCCTTGATGTAGGTTGTTAAGGAACTCTTTACCACTGCTCAACAAGACACTAGGTGTCTTTGACTATCCTTCTTCCTCATCTGACAGTGACTGCAACTTAAATGTCTTCCCATCTTTCTTGAAAGAAATGGTTTTCTCTTTCCCATCATACATGGCACTTCTATCATACTGCCATGGTCTGCCCAATAGAATATGGCATGCATCCATGAGTAACACATCACAAATCAACTTATCCTTGTACCCTCCAATGGAAAACTCCACTGTTACTTGCTCATTGACAAGAACACTCTGCCCTTTGTTCAACCATGTTACTTTGTAGGGGTTAGTGTGGGGTACCTTCTCCAATTTCAGTATCTTTACTGCCTCTTCTGAGATGATGTTATCTGTTGAACCTGAATCCACAATAACCTTACATACTTTTCCAAGTATTTTGCATCTCACTCTAAATAAAGCTCTTCTTTGTTTTGGCTCTTCCTTGACCGGTTTTCTGATCAAAACTCTCCTAAACATCAGATTCTCCCCCATTTCTGATTCAATGTGACTAATCACTGGTGATTTAGTACTCATGGTGTCCTCTTGAGCATATGCCACTCTCTTCTTAGTGCTTGATGAAGATGCTTTCTCTGGCAACCTATAAGCCGGATGTCCTACTTTTCCACAATGGTAACACTTCATATTAGCAAAGTAAGAATTGCTCCTGCCTGTTCCTCTTCCTCTATTTGATCCACCTTGAGGTCCTCTACCTCTTCCATAGACTCCTCTAGAAGTTGTTTCACTTCCATGTTCTATGAGTTTAGACTCTCCTTGGTTTCTTTCTTCATTTCCTCTACCTTGGTAGCCACCTCTATGTCCTCTTTGATCTCTTTGATCTCTGCCTTTACCTCTACTCTTAGAAGCCTAATCTTGTTTCCTCTTGCTTCTTTCCTCTATCTTAATAGCTAGTTGATAGCATTGGTGTATTGTCTTAGGACTTAGAAGAGTCATCTCCTCTTGAATGTTGCACTTCAAGTCGTTAAGATACCTAGCCACCTTGAGACTTTCATCTTCTGAAACATTAGACCTCATTCAAAGTTTTTGAAACTCCTTTGTGTAAGTGTTCACATCTTGGTCTCTTTGCCTCAAGCTTTGTCTCTTCTTATGTAACTGAATCTCATAATCATCTGGCATGTATGCTTCTCTCACTTTTGCAACCATACCTTTCCAAGTTGAAATAGGCTTCTTGCCTTCCTTTTCCCTCTCTGTTTGAATGAATTTCCACCATGTCAAGGAAAAACCTCTCAATCTTGATTTGGCCACCTTTACCCTCTGTGCTTCAGTGACTCCATCACACTCAAAATGGTTTTCCATTCCCTCTATCCAATCCATGACCAAATCAGCTTCCATTTTCCCACTAAACAGTGGTATGCCTTCAAGTGCTTTTCCACTCAAAGCCTTCAATGCCTTCAAGAAAGGCTCTTCTTTCAAAATAGGGTTAGGTTCAGGGATCTTTTCTTCCTCTGCAACCTCTTCTTTCTTTGGTACCCTTCCTTTGAACTACACATCATTAATTGCTTGCTCAAGTTGTTCTATTCTTTCCCTCAATAGCCTATTGTCTTCCTCCTATCCTTCAACCATCTTGGCCAATTCTGCATTTGTCACCATGATAGTAGAACCACTAGATTCAGGGTCTGACATACAAGATTCTTCCCAAATCTTTAACCTGCTCTGATACCAATCTGATAGGGAGGGGGTTGGAGGAATCAATCATAGATTCCTACTCTAGTTCTTTCTTGCAAGACCTCCTTGGTGTTTTGCTTCACCACCTTAACCTATAGGACCCTTCTCATGTTTAGGTACCCCTGGTTCTCCTGGCCACCCCACTTCCATCACCATTCAACCAACCAAGTCAATCTTGGTGCAATAGCTCTAACTCTTCCTTAGCCTTTAATCTTCCCTAAATACTAACAGTACCTCCAAAGTTTGATCTTTGATTTGCAGGGGTGTGAAGGTGTTTCAATTCATTGCAATCCATCCAATTTTGGTTCTTGAGTATCCTCCTAGCTCCATTTCTTGGTCGCTTTCATCAAACCCTCATTTAGGGTTAAAAAGGCTACTAGCCTAAGAGCCCCAATTAGGTCTCCTTCTCTGAGAAAACTGGTTGACTCTCTCAATTTCTCCAAAGAACCATCAATATTTCTTTGAGGTTCTTGCTTCAAATGGACACCTCTCAAGAATTTTTGAGGTCTTGAGTCTTCATCTGTCGTACAAGGCCTCAACTTGAAATTGGACAAAAACGAGGGTTTTTAAGCCTTTTCTGGCTGCTTCCAATCTGCTAAGTGTTTCTCACACCAGATGGACTAATGGAGTTTCCTCTTGCATACCAAGTCTTGGCAAGACTCACATCTACCTTCTCAAAAATGAAATTCAACAAAATTCAATCACCCCTGCAAGTTATGTTCTCTGCACTCCAGTCTTCCTAGCCGGGCACCTTCCTGGATCGCCTAGGGTAAGACTTTGCCAGCAACTCCTGTACTCACACAAACCCTAAAACCTACCATATGTACACACATGGAGTCTAGTCACTGTTCCCAAAGGGACGTACAATTTGTACAGTGGGAAAGTGAACTAAATCTCCATTTTCTCAAAACTGCCTAGTTCAAACCAGCAACAGGGTGAAAGCAAACTATTTATAAACAATGATTGAAATCGAATCAAAAATACTAATAGATGGCACAAAAAACTTGAAAACTAACAACTCTACATCCCACTTACAAAACAATAACAAATTCAATCCATTAAAGCTCTACTTTGAAGCAAAAATTAGAAAATAACTCACAAAAACTATTTTCTTTCAATTTCACAAAATTTCACTACAATGCCAATGCATCCAACCCTGCTCTCAGGTCAAGGCACACCTTAAATAGGGTTCCTCAATCAGTTATGCTCCCTTGGTCAGACATTTTACTTACCTAGTGGCAAAGTTCCAAAATGCACTATGTTTTTCAACTTTTGCCAAATTCTAGAAAACTAAGTAGGATGAGTTTCGAAAACTCATCCATCCTGTCACAACTCCTATCCTAGAGATCAAACACATCCCTAAGCTATCTCCTCAACTCAATGGTCAAGATGACCTTCCAAGTAACACATCAAAGCAAAAGAAATGCATCCTAAACTTCCTAAATGCTTAGTGTTTCCTAGGTGCTCCTGCACCACTAAATGTGATAATGGCTCACATGATAATGAAGTTCAAGACTATGATGGTAGCATAGAATGTAGTATTAAGGGACATGTAGATGATTATGCTGATTTTCCTATGGTATCTAGTAATGTGATTGAAAAGGTGGTTGAAGTGTTATCCATTCATGTTCCACATGATGATATTTTCCCTAACATAAATGGGAATCTATTCTTGGGTGACCAAAAGGAAAATTAGGATGAATGCATTGACACTCATGAAACATCATTTTATATTTAGGAGAAGGGACTATCTGATGATTCTATAGAATATGTTAATATTGCAGGATTATTTGATCCATGTGAGGAACAATTCAAAGGTGTAGACAACCAAAGGTATGATGTTAGTCAGTATGAAGCTGGATTTTGCAAATGCTCCCTACCTTATGGACTTTATTATGGAACTTCTTTCATCCCATGAGGACAATAATTATGACAAGTAGATGGAAGGCATGCCTGATTTTGTGTTTCTTCTCCTAGATCTTGTAAAGGATTGGCCAAGTATGAGCCAAAGTGTTTATGAGGTTTTCAAATTTGATGAACAAATGGGATGTGATCCTACACTTCATGACTGTGTGGAATATGAGGGATTTATTTTCCTAGTTCAGTTTGATGAACCTATGGTGGAGAGGATTGATGAATGGGGCAGCATTACATCAATCAATGGCCTCAATTGTGATGTTGTTAATTGTCTAGAATTGCACAATGTTCATATGGACCCATTTCCAGCAGAACATGACAAAGTCTTTGATAGAGGAAAGAATTGTCCAGAATTTTGGGGGATCTGAGCCTCAAGGTTATGGATTGAAGCCAAGCATTTAAAAGTGGCTTCTCATGGACATGAATTGCATGTATATTTTGTGAATAGTGTGCATAGGTTGGTCTAGTGTGTTTGGTTTCTATTGTGTCCACTTGCCTTGTCTAGGCAAGCTCCTGGGTTTTGGTATTCTACCCTAGTTTGCTTCAACCCGAGATCTGGATTCTCGCTATACCCACTAGGGGTATACATCCCTGAGTATGAGCCACTAATGGAGCTTCCCAAAAAATTTGTAATTTTTGAGGATCCCATGGATTTAGTCTGCACATTAAACCCTTATCCCCATGGTTGGGATGGGGTTTTGTCTTTAAAATACCCTTTGTTCTTCTAATGCCACATTGACTTGCCCTGTCAGTTCCTAGTTCTTTAAGTTATCACTTGAGCCATCATGTGCGTTCAGCCACCGACCCCTTTAGTTTAGAGTGTCGGTCACCCAGTTGGTCATTGAATTTGATTGTTTTCTAAAGTCAGGTGTTAAAATTTTCCCAAATGACTTAAGCTTAAGTCATTCATCCGTGAGGGTCAAATTATCATCGGCCTAACAACGGCCCCTTATTTAATGCTAACCTTGTTGTGTGTGCAGGTTAAGAGATTCAAGACCATGGGAAATGATCTAGGCCATACCCCGCCAACTTGTGGATATTAAATGTCAGTCGGTTATGCAATGCAAGGACCACAAGATGAGGATGTGTGTCCTTATACGGATGTGGGGCCCAATCTCTACTATCAATCCTACCACTAGTGTTACCAAATTAATGATGGAGATCAAACACGAGATTCAATCTCCATTGTTCCCCGTGGGCTCGCACAGAAAAGGTGAATGCTCATTAAAGGCTGCGAGATCAGTGAGATCCCAACATGTGGATTAATCCACTAAGTGTGTGAGATGGATGAAACCTATCAATGGAGGAGTTGTCATCTAATTTGGATCGATGCTATTGGTCGAAGAAAAATGAATGAAGAACTACTAGAATTCAAAACTAGTTAGCCCAAAGTGAGCCGTTTGATCTACCATCTCATCAAGAGATCAATAGTTGACATTCAAAATTGATAAATGAACACATGATAGCCATTTAATTTTGCAACCAACAGGCATTAATGATCTTCTCTTTGCAAGTACGATCAAATTCTATGCATGTGGAGACTTAATTGTCGGTAATCATGAAGTATGATATGTAGATTTCCATGCACTTGGGAAATAAATGATGATAATTTGCACGCCAATGAACTTCCACCATTTCGCATGTGTTTTCTCTTTGGGCATTGATTGTTGTTATCATCACTTCACTCAATAAATATAGGATGGGATAACTGATAATTGTGTCATTCACATTTAGCATTTACCAGTTGCTTCCGTAGGACCGGTTAGAAGGTCATCTAGACTAAATGTGCAAAAGTCCCATGACGACATTCCAAAACATGTGTCGGCTGCAGAGGACAAAGCTCCCATTAACAAGCCCATGAGTGTGCCTTCAAGGTGTAGTAGGAGATTGCAATTCTAGGGACTTGTTGCTGGAGTGGAAGAGGACAAAGACAAAGGACTGGCACAACTTGTTGTAGGAGCTCATAGGAAGGTGAGATATGGGTGTGGCTCTTTCAAACAACAGAACTCACCTATTGACGTCATGAACAACCCATCTGAAAGTGAAATGGAGATGAACTCTGGCTATCGCCAGTATCTTGTGACCCTGGGCCAAGTTCCATCCCTTGGAGCAGAGGTATTGTTTGTCCCGTCTTTGGCTATCAAAACTCCAAGCAGGCAAGATGGTGTTATGCTGAAATGGGACAAAGATGAAGAGGGATTTGAGGTTTCTTCTCCATCTCTCATGACAACGCAAAGTGGGTGCATGTACTGTGGACTAGGTGTTGTTGGTGGTAAGTCTTATGGTAGTTGAAAAGGTGGTGTGTGAGATGGAAAATTTTGTGTTGTTTGATAATTTCTATGGTAATTGCTCTTTTTTTTTGTGTGTGGTTGGTATTTTTGAGGTGCTTGATGCTTACTATGTGCTCTCATGGAAATATGAACATCGGATTTGTTTCTTATATGGCGGCTAAGGGAAATTTTGGAAGCACTTTACTTTTTCCCTTTTTGGTGGCTATTGCAATTTTGGTTTCCTCATTTCAACGTGTTACTACATAATCAGCATGTGGGGAATTTTGAAATGTAGATGAAATTTGAAGTGAAATGAAATTTTCTAATGTGGTATGCATTTCGAGCTAGAAGCTTGTCTGCTCCCTTATGTTATAAAAGGGAATTCAGGGCTCATTTGTAGGGGGTTCTAGTCTTTTGAGTCTATAGGTCTGGTATATGCAACAGGGTAGAAATGAAAAGGAATACCAGTAAATAGAATATAAGAGTTGGCTACTCTTTTGAATCTTTTCAGTTGGCCAATCATTTTAAGGGTCTTGAATATAAGAGTTGGCTACTCTTTAGAGATTCCTTAGCTGTATTGGGAAAAAAAACCAACATCATGCAAGGTAAAAAAAATTGGCGTAATTTGAAGCAACAGGAAAAATCATGGATTTCATTTGGCTTCAATGTGTAAAGGGTTATATAACATTGTGTGGGTTGGATGTTTCATAAATCATGCACTCACGTCCCATTATGTTTTCCAACTTGCAATCATACACAATATTAATATTTGTTAGAAAATGGTGTAGGGGCACCTAGTCTTAATGTTGTAATAAGGGTCAAAAGTTAGTTTTGTGATGTTGAGTTATTTTTTTGGTTGTAATAAGGTATATTTAGACCATTTCTCATTTTTTTGGTCATGTGGGGTCAATTTGTGAAAAAAATTCATTTGTTGCAAAATGTTGCTAAAGTTGCATAAGCAACTTTGCATTTTGGTGTGTTTGGGAAGATGAACCGTTGGGAATTCAAAAAGTAGTTAGCCAATGGTTGTTTCAGCTTGTACATGTTTAAATATTTCCCTATGTGGTTGAGGAAAACTTCTAGAGACATTTTGGAGATCAAACAATATCAATATACTCTATTTTATGTGTTTTATATTGTGTTTTTGCTGCTATAAAAGTTGGTACGGCCCTATACGGCCTGCAAATGATCTAAATTGTGTTGGAACTAATGGAGGAATGAATTAAATGTCATTTGGTCTTTATTTCATCATTTTTCATTGATATTGGAGTGAGTTAGAAGCAATTTATTGAAAACAGCTAGGAAACCCTAGTTTTGAGGGTTTGATTGAATAAATATGAATTAGAACCCATTCCACCATTGGAAAAATCTGATAATCAATGGAATGGAAATAGATAGGGTGTTTTTCGTGTTTTTAGGGTTTGAAAAAGTAGGGGATGGAGTTAGGTCCGAGTTTGATGTATCCCTAGCCTAATATCACCATGTATTAGGCTTAGGTGATTAGGTAGACATAGGGTTTTGTTATAAGGTGATTTGGTGATTGTTCTAGTTGATGAAATTTATGTTTTTGAACCCCATTTGACATGATGGCAGCCCTAGAGTGAAGGTTTGTAGTTTGGTGATAGTACTTCTAATGTAGGGTACTCCCCTTACAATATAAAACTCACAGAAACAACAAATAATGGCACAAAAAAATGCAAGAAGGAAAGAAAATATTTTCTATTATCACTTAAATGAAAATGAAATTACATTATATTTACCATCACATGGGATTTTTTATTACATAAATCTTTAAGTCTACACATCGGAGCCATCGTCTACTCTGCCCTCCCTCCTCTCTATAGTTCCCATTTACATCCTTTATTTGGAAGGTGTAATTGCCCTAGAATCTTCTAGAAAGTGTAACCGCCCTAGAATATTCTAATAAGTGTAACTTCCATGGGAAGATATTTTGAAATTTTATTAATTTTGGTATTACAACTTCGTGGGGTCAACTTTTGATCTGACCATCAGATTTTCTATTATAATACCTTTTCAAAAAGGGCTTGGGAAATCTTGTGCTAGAAAGTAGGGCCTAAAGGCCATCAACTTTCATTTTCCACCAATTTTCAGGCCAATCCAGAGCCTCTAAGTGCCTCAAAATTGACCCTGAAGATTTTACTAGGATTTTGAAACTTAAAATTTTAATATCTCTCAAATGACAAATGGTTTTGAATTGATTTCTTCGCCATTGACTTCAATTTACCATTTTAGAGGTCTATGTAAGATTTTGTGTCCAACTGTGCATAAATGCAAACTTACAAAAATAGTAACCCTACCAAATTTAGCCCTTATTGAAAAGAAACAACATTTTTTTGGGTGATGCAAGATTGCTCTTACACCTTGGATGCTCCTGCATCAACTTCATATTTTTGCTTTGTAAAACAAGCCTAATTAGGCCTAATTAGAGCGTAGTAGTCCAAAATTGAGGGTGTTGTTACAAAACAACCATATCCACAAATTTTATATGTTTCTAAATGGATTAAAGGGTATCAGGAATGATGTTCACAATTTGGGTATTGGGTCTTCTCTAAAAGTCTTGTGGGAAAAACCCTATTCCAAGCACTACAAGAAGAATTGAAGGTTTTGATAGAAAAGCACCAAGTCAGGGTTTCAAAATTGTAAAGTTTGTTCATTTGAGATTGTGTTGACAACCTCCACTTTGCTCTACATAAAATTGGTATCATATCATAGGTTTTGGTCAATAAGTGGAAAATGTTGAAGTTTGAAAAAGCAAAGATGCCTCCTAAAATAAATCCAACTCCTAGAGAAGTGAGAGAGTTGAAAGAAAAGCTTTCCAAGGAGTTGAGATAGGTAAGGGAGTCTCAAGTAGTTATCCTAGCCAGACTTGCAACACTTGTATCAAATCAAAAGATAGGTGTGGTCACCAGAGATCAAAGTGACCAATAGGATGAGGAAGAGGGTGAGAATGAAAACCCTCAAGGAGGAGTCCAAGGTGATGATGAGTTGGACCCTAATGAATTGAGAATGGCCAAGTTGTTGAAGGCTTTCAAAGGAGACACTCCTAGGGTGAAGATGTACTTACCCATGTATGGTGGGAAGATTGATAGTGAAGAGGTGCTAGGTTGGATTGATGCACTTGATAACTATTTTGAGTATGAAGAGGTAGCAGATGATCAAAAGGTGAAATTTTCCAAAACAAAATTGAAAGTACCTACCTTAACTTGGTGGAATTATGTGCAGGAAGAAAGGGTGAAGAAGGGAAATTCAAAGATAAATTATTGGGACAAAAGGGTGGCTAAAATCAAGAATCAATATCTACTTGGTGATTATGCAATCCAAACATTTAAAAGACTACAAAAGCTCAAACAAAATGAGATGGATGTAATGGCTTATACATAGGAGTTTCATAAGCTAAGTATAAGAGGTTGTCATGTTGAGGATGAGGTAGAGAAAGTAGCAAGGTACATGAATGGGTTAAGGTTCAATATACAAGATGAGTTGTCTTAACACCCCTAGAACAGTGGAAGAATGCTTTCAATTGGTAGTTAAGGAAAGAGAAAAGATAAAAAGAAGGCAGGAGAAACAAAGTAGAGGTAGAGGGAAAAACTTTAGAGGTAGAGGAACATTTGGAGGAAGAGGAAAGTCCCAAAAACCACAAGAAGAGACAAGTGGTAATCAAGAACAAAGCTTGGAATCAAGAGATAGTTTCAGAGGTAGGAGATCAAATAGTAGAGGTAGATTTGGTGGTCAAAGAAGAGGATCAAATACATTCTTAGGAAGGTGTTATCAGTGTAACAAGATTGGCCATCAAGCTTGGTAATTTCTGGATAAACAACCTTCTACTTCACATGGTGGTGAAACAACTCAATTGGTGAAAGAGGAAGACAATGAGAGTGTCAACTCTCCATCATAGCATGATGCTCTAGAAATTGGAGGATCTCTGATGATGAGAAGAACATTACTCAAAGTTCTTGTGGTGAAGGAGCCTCCACAAATAAAATCCCTCTTTAGAACCACCTGCAAATCTCAAGGTAAGGTTTGTAAAGTAGTTGTTGATTTGGGCTCTACAAATAATTTAGTTTCTTTAGAGATGGTTGAAAAGTTGAAAATGAAGAGGATACCACAACCTAGTCCTTACAAGGTCTCTTGGTTGAATAAGGGACAACATGTCCTAGTAAATGAACAAACATGGGTGGAATTTAACACAGGTGGGTACAAAGATAAAATATTGTGTGACATCATCCCAATGGATTTTTTTCACCTACTTTTAGGGGGACCCTGGCAATATGAAAAAAAGGCTAAACATGATAGGAAGAAGAACACTTATGTGATAGAAAAGGATGGGATCTCATTCACTCTTACTCCATTGCAAGAGGAAAGTCTAGATACACAAGTTGGGTCTAGTGTAATGTTGGTTGGGGAAAAAGAGTTTTTGAAAACTATGAAGGAAGAGGGAGGAGAAGGTTATGCTATTGTAATCAGACCAAAATCTGTCATGATAGCAACAAAGGTTGATGATGTGCCTAAAGAGGTCCAAGCCTTGTTGAATAAATACAAATACATTGTGGTAGATGAACTTCCTAGCTCTTTGCCACCAATAAGAGATGTGATTCACCATATAGATTTCATACTAGGGGAAAACCTTCCTAACAAAGAAGCATATAAAATGACTCCAAAGTAGAATGAAGAGATTAGGAAAAAAATCCAAGAGCTTCTTGACAAAGGCCTAATAAGGGAGAGTCTTATCCAATGTGTTCTTCCTACTATTTTGGCACCAAAGAAGGGAGGAGATTGGAGAATGTGCACTGGCTCAAGGGAAATTAACAAGATCACTATAAGGGATAGGTTCCCCATACAAAGAATGGAAGATTTGATTGATTGTTTAGGATAGGCATGTTATTTTTCTATGATAGATATCAAAAGTGGCTACCACCAAATTAGAATTAGAGAGGGGGAGGAGTGGAAAACTTCCTTAAAAAAAATGAGGGGTTATATGAATGGCTTGTCATGCCATTTTGGCTTTCAAATGCACCAAGTACCTTTATGAGATTAATGAATGAAATTTTAAAACCCTTCATAGGTAAGTTTTTGGTTGTCTATTTGGATGATATTCTTGTTTTTAGTAATACTAAAGAGGAACACTTGCAACATCTAGATTTGGTTTTGAAAAGGTTGAATGAAGAAAAGTTGATGATAAATTTGAAGAAGTGTGAATTCATGAAGGAAGAGTTGGTTTATCTTGGCTTTGTGATCTCAAAAGGCTATTTGAAGATGGATCCTGACAAGGTGGGAGCAATCCTCAACTGGCCTAATCCAACATCAGTAAGTGAGGTAAGAAGTTTCCATAGCCTAGCTAGTTTTTACAAAAAAATTATGAAGAATTTTAGTCATATATGTTCTAAAATCATTGAAACAATAAAAGGGGATAAAAGAAAAAGTTTGGTATGGTCTGATAAGGCAGAAAAAAGTTTTCAATATCTAAAACAAAGGGTAGCACAACAAGCTATCTTAGCATTTCCTAACTTTAACAAAGTTTTCACCATAGAATATGATGCAAGTGGGTATGCAATTAGGGCAGTATTGAGCCAAGAGGGAAGACCTGTTGCTTTCTTCAATGATAAGCTCAATGAGGCAAAGAAAAAGTATTCCTCTTATGACTTGGAGTTATATGCTATGGTGCAATCATTGAAGAAGTGGAGAAACTATCTCCTTCCTAAAGAGTTCATTGTTTTTACTAACAATCATGCTTTGCAGTTCCTTAGCAGCCAAGACAAACTTATCGAAAAACATGTGAAGTGGGTGGAGTAGCTAAAAATTTATACCTTTACCATCAAACACAAAAAGGGACAGTTAAACAAGGTGGTAGATGCTTTGAGAAAAAGATCATTGTTGGTTCAAGAATTTTAGTTGCAGAGTGTTAGAATTGATGCTTTGAAAGGTATGTATGTAGAGGATGATGATTTCAAAGACATTTATGCTTCTTGTAGTTACTTCAATGATGATTTTCATGAAGACAATTCTGATTTCTTGATTCAAGAAGGTTTACTTTTTAAGGGTGCTCAACTTTGTATTCCCAAATGCTCTATGAGGACTAATTTGATTAAGGAAAAGCATTGTGGCAGCTTAGGGGATCGCTTTGGTGTGGATAAAACTTTGGAATAGGTAATAAGGCATTATTATTGACCTAAGATGCAAAGTGATGTCATAAAATTTGTAGAAAAGTGTGTTGTTTGTCAAATGGCCAAGGGTTGTAGTACAAATGTAAGTCTCTATCATCCATTTCCAATCCCAAACAGACCTTGGGAATCCATCAACATGGATTTTGTGTTGGGGTTTCCAAAAACTCAAAGAGGCTTTGATTCAGTGTTTGTTGTGGTAGACCGATTTAGTAAAATGGCACATTTTATACCATGTAAAAGCACAAATGATGCCTCATACATTGTAGGGTTTTTTTTCAAATAGGTGGTCAGGATTCATGGATTTCCATTGACAATAAATCTATGGGTCACTTTTGGAGAACCCTTTGGAAGAAGCTAGGAAAAAACTTGACTTTTAGCTCTACCTATCATCCCCAAATAGATGGGTAGACTGAAGTAGTCAATAGAAGTCTTGGAAATCTCTTGAGATGCTTGAAAAAAGAACACTCAACACAATGGGATATGATCCTACCCCAAGCTAAGTTTACATATAATGAATCTATGAACCGAAGTGTTGGTAAAAGCCCATTTGAGATTGTGTATGGATTACAGCCTACGGGAGTGTTTGAACTTAGGGATTTGAGTGGAATGGAGAGAAGGAATGCTGAAGGAGAAGAGTTTGTAGTGTCCATGAAAGAAATACATCAACAAGTCAGAGAGAACCTTCAAAAGTGTGTTGATAAATACAAACAACATGCAGACTTGAAAAGGAGAGAGGTTCATTTCAAAGTAGGGGACTTGGTCTTAGCTCATTTGAGGAAGGAGAGGCTACCTAAAGGAAATAATTCAAAGCTACAGATGAAGAAGATTGGGCCATGTAGGGTGGTCCATAAATTTGGAGCAAATGCCTATGAGATAGAACTCCCTCCTGGAGTTTCTATCTCACCCATTTTTAATGTTTTTGACCTATACCCTTTTAAATGGGTTGTGATTGCAGGTAATGATACAAGTACATCAAAGGTTCTAGATGAAGATTGGGTCAAATATTTTCCACCAAGTCAACCATTGAAGCTAGAGTGCATTTTGGACACCAAAGAAGCTAAAAGAACTAGACACAAAGTGTACTATGAGTACATGGTGAAGTGGAAAGGCTTCCTATGGAGGATTCCACTTGGATGATAGAGGAAGACATTAAGAAGCATGGTGCAATAGTTCAAGATCTATTCTCAAGTGGAACTTGATATTTTTTTCTCCCCAAGAGTATGGTGCAGGGGAACCTAGTCTTAATGTTGTAATAAGGGTCAAATGTTAGTTTTTTAATGTTGAGTCAAGTTTTTGGTTGTAAAAGGTCGATTTAGACCATGTCTCATGTTTTTGGTCATGTGGGGTTGGTTTGTGAAAAGTTGTCATTTGTTGCAAAATGTTGCAAAAGTTGCATACACAACTTTGCATTTTTTGGTGTGTTTGGGAAGATGAACCATTGGGAATTCAAAAAGTAGTTATCCAATGGTTTTTTTGGCTTGTAGATGTTTAAATATTTCCTTTTGTGGTTGAGGAAATCTTTTAGAGACATTTTGGAGATCAAACAATAACAATATACTCTATTTTTTGTGTTTTATATTATTTTTTTGCTGCTATAGATGTTGGTAGGCTCTGCATGGCCTAAAAATGATCTAAATTGTGTTGGAACTGATGGAGGAATGATTTAACTATCATTTGGTTTTGTTTTCATTGAGAATGGAGTGAGTTAGAAGCAATTTATTGAAAATAGCCAAGAAACCCTAGTTTTGAGGGTTTGATTGAAGAAATATGAATTAGAACCCATTCACCGGTGGAAAAATATGATAATCAGTGGAATGGAAGTAGATAGGGTTTTTTTCATGTTTGTAGGGTTTACAAAAGTAGGGGATGGAGTTAGGGCCGAGTTTGATGCAGCCCTATCCTAATATCACCATGTATTAGGCTTAGGTGATTAGGTAGACATAGGGTTTTGTTGCAAGGTGATTTGGTGATTGTTCTAGTTAATGAAATTTGTGTTTCAAACCCCATGTGACATGATGGAAGGTTTGAAGTGAAGGTTTGTAGTTTGGTGATAGTACTTCATATTGTTGCTTTGTAAAATAAGCCTAATTAGGCTTAATTAGAGCATAGCAGTCCAAAATTGAGGGTGTTGTTACAAAAAAACAATATCCACAAATTTGATATGTTTCTAAGTGGCTTAAAGGGTATTAGGAATAATGTTCACAATTTTGGTATTGGGTCTGCTTTGAAATTTTTGTGGGAAAAACTATGTTCCAAGTACTACAAGAAGAATTGAAGGTTTTGATAGAAAAGCACCAAGTTAGGGTTTCAAAATTGCAAATTTTGTTCATTTGATATTGTGTTGACAACCTCCACCCTCCTTTGCATCAAAAAATATTGGTTTTTTATAAAACAGTGTCTTTCATTACATTCCTACTATCTAATTAACAAAATATTTTCAAGACATTCATACTATTTTTAAAAATTCCAGGTTACAAAGCACTAGTTTTACGAAATATGCAACCCGCATAATATTTTAAAACCCTTTATAAGTAAAAACCCAATTGGTTACTCACCCCTCACCTCAATTTGGTATGTTTCTTGATTATCTTGAGAACCTTTTGTGAATTAGATTGTAAGAATGAATGAAATTGGAAAACACTGGGTCTTAAGAAACTTGCAACCCACATAGTGTTGTAAAACCCTCTAGACATAAAAACCCAATTGGTTAGTAGATAAAAATGAGTTGATGTTGTTTTTATCTCCTCACTTCCCTCACCTTGATGTTTCCTCTCGTCTGTCGCTTTCGTCATTTTTATCATCTATCTTCACATGCCTCACACTATGTCATCCCATCATGCATTGTATGTTTCTATGTATGTTTTTGTGTATGTTTTTTATGTATTTTTGTATGTACACAAGCACATTTTATCAGGAGATTAGCTACATGAGGGATAATCTAATCTCCCAAAAATGTACTGTTAGACAAAATGCACCGCTATACCAATCCATCATGTTATGTATGTTTCTATGTATATTTTTATGTATTTTTTATGCATTTTTTCAAGAGATTAGCTACGTCTATAGAGGGTTTTACAACATTATGTGGGTTGGAGGTTTCATAAATCATGCACTCACCTCCCACTATGTTTTCCAACAAGCGATCATATAGAGTGTTAATGTTTGTTGCAAAATACTGGGTGTTTACAAAATGGTTCCTTTCAATGCATTCCTATGGTCTAAATAACAAAAGCTTTTCAAGACATTCATACTATTTTGTAAAATTCTAGGTTGCAAAACACTGGTTTTTCAAAATTTACAACCCACATAATGTTTTAAAACCCTTTAGAAGTAACAATCCAATCAATTACAAACCCCTCACCTCAATTGCTTTTGTTTTTCATCTCCCCCACTTACAAATCCACCCCCTGCTCTGTAACCTTTCGCTTTCAACCCACATAATGAGAAAACCCACAACATAGAGTGTTTTCTAATAATAAAACTTGTTATATTATAAAATGCATTTCATAATCATGTCAGCTCCCCTTCCTACTCACAGTGAATAGATAGCTTCTCACACAAGGCAAAAAACATTGATGTTATTGAAGTGACAAGAAAACCAACTTGGCGACATCATTAGGGGAGAAGGTAATCTCTAAAAAAAAAGCACCTTTGTATGTAACATTATAACATAGCACCCCATCCCCTATCCCATGCACTGGACAAAATGCACTGATGGAAAGACTTGATTGGAAAACCAACTTGATGGCATCATTAGGGGCTCCCTTCCATCACCGTAATGTTTACTCCCATATGGTGGGAGTTGCTCTAAGACATCCCATCATTTTATGTATGGTTTTATGTGTTTTTTGTATGTTACATTCCTATGTGTGCTATGTTTTGTCGAGATATTAGTTGCGTCTGACAAGGAGAGCATAAAAACACAATGTGTTTTGAATCCTTCATTTACTTATACCCAAGATTAGTCATGAAATTCAGATATATAAACATATAGATGGGGTTCTATTTTTTCAAAGATCACATTTGTCATTAAAGGAAAACTCTATTAACCATTAATACATATTGTGCTTCATAGTACACACTTCCCAGTGTAGGGAGAGCATGGCATAAGATTTTGTACAGTTGACAAAACATTGTGTTTCTAAAGCTTCAAATGGGCAACAAGGAATACTCATATTTGTAAAGAGGCTTCTACATTGCAAAACACATTGTATTTACAAAAAAATTTCATTTTGTTTATTGGACAACAATTCCAATACAAAACATTTGGGAAGCTTAATTTCCATTTATGTGTTATTATGGTCTCACCTTAGTAATTTGTATTGTATATTATACTAAATAAAAACAATTTCAATAACAATGTTCCTTAATCACAACCTTATGAAACCCAACTATGCAAATATGCTTCACAACTGAACAAAGGTACATAATTTAAATGGAGAAATACTATTAATGTAAAATGATATATATTATGCTCTTTTGGAAACATATCTGATCTAATTACCAAGGACCCAAAGGTTCCTCTTCTATTTTGGGAGTTAAATCATATGGATGTAGTGTTGGAGAAATCATCCTAAAATTAACACAAATCAATTATGAGGAGGATAATTAAAAGGATATAATATCATCGCTCACTGTTGTTTTGAGAATTTCCCATGTAACACTCACACTTTAAGGAGGAAACATCCTTCACATATAATAAGCATACAATAATGTAACATTTATTTTATTTAAACTAAAATGGAAATTGTTTTTATTCACCACAGTAAAAATCTCATCTATAAATAAATTAGAACTTCTAAATGAAAAATAAATTTTGGAAATTTAACTATCCAGTACACTTGCAATTCAAGCTATGATAGCTAGAATCACCTTTATTTAGTGAAGAAGATTCATGTTTCATAAAGCATCCTTCTCAATCCACCTACCCTTATTTTATTCAATTTTGTTTCCTCAAATATATCAACCAACTGGAAGAAAGACAAGTGTTAGCAATAGATTAAGTTGGCATATTAAATACATTTGATGCAACCAAGAATTCATGTTATTCCAAATTTCACCAATATAGGATTATACGTTATGGTGATTGTAAAATGCCAACTTGTATAGACAATAAATAAACATATTAAACTATACAATGAGAATTTAATTTCTAATTTAACCTATGGCTAACACTAGTAATATATATCCATTGAAAACCTATCATGGCCTCCTTCTTGCTAAAGAGGCTAGGGTGACTAAGTTGTGGTTGGAAGGGGACTCCCTTAATATTATCAATTGTCTTTTGAAGGTGAATCCCCCATCATGGTCTATATTGCATATCATAGAGGATTAAATTTCTATTCTTGGCTCCTTTTATGATTATAAATTCTCACGTGTTCCATGAGGAAAATATTCTTGCTGATGGTTTTGTGAATGTGGGTGTCTTGTCTCATAAATTTTGGAATTCCTATGATGCCATCCTTGTTAATCTCCAAAGCATCATTTATCATGATCAATTGTCTTGTCACGGTGGTGATGACCTTGGGAGATAAGTGTTTAATATTTTGGCTTTATCTCCTCTCTATTTGGTTTAAGAGAATAGAGTTCAGAGCCCGTTCGAGTAATAATTACATATCTTATGAAAATGATCTCATGGAATTGGTAATTATAGTTGTGTTTACTCATGTTAGTTTAATATGGATTATGGGGATCTTTTGTCCTTGTTTCTAGATTGTTTTCTTAGTTTTTTTTTCTCATTAGAACAAGGAAAAGGTTGTGGTGAGGGTGTCTCTAGTTACAATGGGTGGCGATCAATGCAAAATGGAGCTGCTATCCTATGAAGAGTGTATTGGGAATGTGGTTTTGTGAGAGCATCTGGAGAAAGGAGGAATTTTCCCTTATTTGCTTAAACTGTATGGATCTGATTTTGAGGCTATTGAGGTGTTTGTGAAATGGATGGAATAATCGAATGTTGCACTACCAGGGGTGGAGGTGAATGTTATAGAGGGTTTAATTACTGGAATAACAGGATTACCCATGAAGGGTAAGAAGTTTTACAGAGACCATGGAGCTTCTAAGTGCGCTCTAGCCAATTTCTTCAAGGGTGAGGAATGGGATAATATTAGGTGTGTGGGAAGTGGTGGGTGTGACCATTCTTCCATTAAGCCTTTGTGGAGAGATGTGGCACTGACTATCATGAAATATTTCATGCTTGATGGTAGATATTATATTATTTATGGGTACCATTTTATGTTATTAAATCATTTCAGACACAACAATTTGGTTTTGTTTCCCTATTATTTTCTCTTCTCCATGGAAACTAGCATAGAAGATCATCAAAAAATCCTAGTAAAGCTATCCTCCATGAGGGTCTCATGAAGCTTATCATAGACTATATCAAAGTGAAGCTTATTCTTGAAATCCCTAAGATTTCCAGTGGTTGGAAAGGTATGAGGCTTGTGTCTGGTTATGGCATGGGGGATTCAGCAAAGGAATGGGATGGTAATTATGAGGAGGAAGGATCTGAAGAATTGGAGTCATTGGATAAAGATGGAAAAGACTATGAAGGACCATGATCCAAAGGTTTCTAACTCTTGGTTGAAAGGTTATGAGACTAACACTGAAATGAAGGATGTTGTGTCATTTGGTGCAAAGAAGGGGTCTAAGGGGATGAAAGGTAGTCAAAGGGTTTAGAAGCAAGATTTAAACCTAGTTGAGGAAGGGGTGAAAGGTTTAAGAATGTCCCTTATTTTTACTGATAAGGAGAAATAGGGGAGCTTTAAGGATAATAAGGGGCAATGTATGGTTGAAAAATATCTCAAGGGTGATGGTTTCAAGAATTTTGGGGAGGCTTCCCCTATGCAAACTAGGTTGGTGACCCTTGATTGTAAGGGTTTCAAGCAGGTTGAGGATAAGAAAGGGATTTTGGAGCTATTGGCTAACTTGGCAGCGAACTCTAGTAAACAACAAGTATAAGTTGAAGTTGTTGATTTGGAGGATTCTCCTACTAACGATGCTTTGGAAGGTGAAGGTGTGGACCCAAATTGTAAGCCTGAGAAGGTTGTTAACCCTTCTACTAAGTCTTTCAACTGGGATGAAATTGACCTAGATGTTTTTTGTGGAATGATAGAGGATAGAACTAAAAATATCCTTTTGTTGTTTAAATAGATTTCTTCAAAGGTCAAGGATCTTAATGCTAAGTTGAATGAATGGTAGAGTGTCTATCTAGCACTAATTAACTATAAAAAAAGGAATGAATGGTGGAAAGCAAGTTTAAAACTATGAATATTGTTCTTGATAAGGTGGTGGTGGATGCTGAGAAGATGGGTAGGGGCCATGAGGAGAGGTTGGTGTCATTGGAGGATAATGTTCGTAGGGTTCATGAGGAGCGGATGGTTTCTTTAGAGGACAAAGTGAATAATATTTGTAGTAATTGTAGTCTGTGGTGAAAATTAGTAACTAGTCTCTTAATTCAAATGTGCAAGGTTTGAATCTATTGAATTAAAATCCCCTAGGTGGACTGGTAAACAGTTGGATCTCAGTGAGAATGAGGAGGTGATAGCTAATGTTAATTACATGAATTAGTTGAAGAGTTTGGGTGAGGGACCATTTTTGTGTACTAGGAGCAAAACCAAAAAGAGGGCTACTATTTCTTTCTAGGAGCTTGAAGATTTGGTGGAGGTGCATGATAATGTCATCTCTAGTAATCTGGAGGTGACTAAGGTTTTAGATAATTTTCTTTAGTTTGTGCTTGGCCAATTTCTGTGTTGATGGTTTGCTATTGGTTTATCTAGGTTTATATTTTAACATCTTTTTTGTTTTTGGGATTGTTGGTGCTAGTTTCTTAATCTTGGGCAACCTTCTCTCAATGTGAAGGGTTTCAAGATCCCTTCAAAACCTACTTTTCCTTATCAAAAAAACTAGTAATATATATTAGCAATTATATCTTCCATTTTTCCATTATACTAGAATTGTGAAGCACTAAACGTTCATTCAGATATATGAAAAACTCATCTCTCCTAACATATGATAGAGGCCATAACTTGCAATAATCAATAAGGTCATAGAAGATAGACAAGAAGGATACCACATACCACTATCAAACTTTTTTTTTATATCACGTGTCTCTCAATGAACACCTAAATGATCTATTGATATTGTAACCATTGTTTAGTGATATTATAAACTGAACCATTACTTGTACAAACGACTGAAAAAATATAGATTATTGCAAGAAAAATTGGTTGTTAATCATTGTGTGCATTAGTTATGCAAGAATAAAGGTTAAAATGTCAACAAAAACCTTAGTGATCACCTTGATTGACCAAAAAATAACAACTAATCTCCCAATAAAATGCACCTATGTACATATAAAAATGCATAAAAACATACATAAAAGAATACATAGAAACATAAATATCATGAAAAGAAGGAAATATGAGATGTTAGTGTAGAAAAGAGAATCATTTGGGTGGAGACATGAGATTCCTATGTGAAAAGATAGAAAAAATTTGTAAACAACTTATTAAAAATAAAACATCTACTTCCTCTAATTAGAAAGACACTCTCAAAGTTGAGAACAATATTTGGGTTGCAGGTTTCATAACACCTAGTGTTTTACAACATGCAATTATATATAGAAAACATGATTCTAATGAAAAAATTTAAGTTTTTAGACAGTAATAAAGTAGTGAAGTTCATTCACCTTCACAATTTATAACAACTCTTACACAAAAAATTGCATTTCAATTTCCTCATGTGATTTAAAAATAAATGTAGAATATAATTGTGGGTTGGAAAACACAATGTGGTTTTCCATTTATTTCACTCTATATATTTAAAGCTACATGGTGGAGAGCATAGGGAGGAATGTCTTGAAAAGCTTTTGCTAATTATACAATAGGAATGTAATGAAGGCACTATTTTATAAACACCAAGGGTTTTCCAACAACCATTAACACTTTGTATGATTGCAGGTTGGAAAACATAGTACGAGGTGAGTGCATGATTTATGAAACCTCCAACCCACACAATGTTGTAAAACCCTCTACAAACATAACTAATCTCCCGAAAAAATGGATCTATGAACATATAAAAATGCATAAAAACATACATAAAAACATACATAGAAACATATGTAACATGAAGGGATGACATAGTGTGGGGCTTGCCAAGATGGATGATAAAAGTGATGAAACTAGAAAATGAGAGGAAACATCACAGTGAGGGAAGCAAGGAGATAACAATGGTGTCATCTTATTTTTCCTGACTTACCAATTGGTTTGTTACGTCTAGAGGGTTTTACAACACTGTGTGGGTTGCAGATTTCTTAACATCTAGTGTTTTCCAATTTCATAACATCTAGTGTTTTCCAATTTCATTACATTCTTACTATCTAGTTCACAAAAGTTTCTCAATACAATCACAAAACATACCAATTTGAGGTGAGGGGTGAGTAACCAATTGGGTTGTTACTTGTAAAGGGTTTTAAAGCATTATGTGGGTTGTTGATTTTATAAAACCAGTTCTTTCCAACCTAGAATTTTACAAAACAGTATGAATTTCTTGAAAAGATTTTGTTAATTAGACAATAGGAATGTAATGAAAGGAACCATTTTATAAATACCCAATTTTTTCTAACGAACATTAACAGTCTATATGATTGCACGTTGGAAAACATAGTGGGAGGTGAGTGCATGATTTATGAAACCTCCAACCCATATAATGTTGTAAAACCCTCTACATGTTGAAGCCAAATGAAATCCCTCATTTTTCTCGTCGCTTTGAATTACACTAGTTTTTTTCCTTGTGCAAGAAGCTATCCATGCACCACAGGCAGGAAGAATGGCATGACTAAGACATGCATTTTAAATTGTAACAAGTATTGTTATTGTTCGTCAACTCAATCTGTCATGTATTTTTGCTAGTGCATTTTGTCAGGAGAGTGGGATAGGGGATGAAGTGTCATGTTATAATGTCTATACATAGGTGCATTTTATTGGGATATTGGCTTCTCCCATTATTTAGCACTTATTACTAATTGTTTAATCTACTCTTATTAGAAAACACTCTTTGTTTTTGGTTTTTCCATTTTGCAAGTTGAAAGCAAAACGTTGGAGAGCAGGGGGTGGAGTTATAGGTGGGGGGGACAAAAAATCAATGTAATTGAGGTTAGGGGCTTTAAATTGATTGGGTTGTTACTTCTAAAGGGTTTTAAAACATTATTTGGGTTGCAAGTTTTGAAAAACTAGTGTTTTGCAACCTGGAATTGTACAAAATAGTATGAATGTAATTTAGACAATATGAATGTAATGAAAGGAACCTTATAACAAGTCTTACACAAAGTAAAAATTGTATTTCAATTTCTTAATATGATCCAAATATACATGTATAGTATGATTGCATGTTGGAAAACACAGTGGGAGGTGACAACATGATTTATGAAACCTCCAACCCACACAATGTTGTAAAACCCTCTACACATTGAAGACAAATACCTTATTGGGTGTTTATAAAATGGTGCATTTCATTGCATTCCTATGGTCTAAATAACAAAATATTTTGAATACATTAATATTGTTTTATAAAATTGTAGGATGCAAAACATTGGGTTTTATAAAACTTGCAACCCACTTAATGTTTGAAAGCCATTGAAAAATAACCCTTGCAACCCCCTTCCAAGATTGGAAACAACCTTCAAAATTAGAATGCTGAAAATGACAATGTTTTGGGATTTTTTTTCCATTCCAAATTATGATTTTGAAAACCTGCCAATGTAGAACCCACATTACATTTTCCTTTATGGTTTCTCTAAACATTATTTATTTATTCAGTGAGAAAATTAAAATGGAAAAATTAAAAAATTGTCAACACAAAAGCACATAAATAGCTTTGCATTTCAAACAAAGACCCCTTTTCGCAAGGAAAACCCTTGGAAACCCGTCACTGAAAAACCCATCTTCATAATAAATAGTCATTTAATTTATTCAGTGAGAACATTAAAAAGGAAAAATTTAAAAAACCCTCAACACAAAAACACATAAAAAACTCTACATTTAAAATGAAACCCCTTTTTGCAAGGAAATCCCTTTATTTTCCCATCAATGAAAACCCCTCTTCACAATGAATAGTCATTAAATTTATTCATTGAGAACATTAAAATGGAAAAATTTAAAAACCCTCAACACAAAAACACATAAACAACTCTTCATTTCAAATGAAAACCCTTTTTTGCAAAGAAATCCCTTTACTTTCCCATCAATGAAAACCCATCTTCCCAACGAATAGCCATTCAATTCTTCACAATTTCTAGAAAAATGGAAAAATGGCATATATTTATGGTAGATATGCATACCTGCTAGGTAGCTACTCATGTCTATCAAATGCATTTTGGTAGGGAGAGTTTCTACTCTACTTCAGCCTCTGAATGCTTGCAACTCCCTTTCATGCTCCCCAACAATCTCCAAATTGTGAATGTAAAAAATGACAATGTTTTGGGTTTTTTGTCCATTCTATTTTTTATTTTGAAAAACTCATTGGCACTGCCAAGAATTTTTGGCGACAGGACATGTGATGGCACTCCAAACGACATGCACGTAACTGTCCATTGGCATGGTCCCTCAAGTATTTTCATCTATGCATTTTTTCCCGTGCATGGGATGGGGTGTTATTTTATAATGTTACATACATAGGTGCCTTTTCTTGAGAGATAAGTTTCTCCTTAATTTTTTCCCTATTTTTTTCGTATTATAATATACATGACCATTCATCCACAAAGGACGTAGTCCTATCTTCAAAGGGACACGTCACTTAATTCATGTCAAATGTAATTAAATAATTTGAGTGGCCTTATGAAATATAGTGAAAACATGTTTAGAATTAATAAGAAGGAACATATAATACATAACTTGTCTAGCATTAATAAGAATAGGAATGTGTAATACTTAAATAAACTATTTATGGTTCATTCTAAAATATAGCCTATACTTATTCAAAGAAACTTTCCTTTCTTATATGAACTATTCCTAAGATACGTTAAAATTGTTGTGGATTAAATAAATTGATTATAAATTTAATTATTTATGTATAAAGGTTGTTTTTAATAGAAAAATATATATACTTCTTTATAATTATGTTTTAAAATCTAAATATATAAATTGTGTATTTTATTAGTTATATTTATGAGGGCATAATCTTGTATTATGCAAATATAACTATTACTATTCATATACTTAAATATGTCTTTGTTAATAATATATGAATAAAATATTGCAATATCATTCATATATTCATATTGCTTTGTGGGTATACTTGTTAATAATTTTCATTCATTATGTTTCCATATAACCATATTTAACTTCTTAATGTTCAACAAACCAACATAATGTACTTATTCAATTTAGTGTGATTTTTCCTTCTACATATCTAGAGCTAAACACATTTTGATACAAATTATATAGGTGACTGGTAGATTATGAGTGGTCAAATTGATTTTAATAATTAAGAAACCTTACCATTTTTTCTTATACCACATAAATTTATTATTATTTTTCTACATCTCTAATCTATGACTTCTACTTATCTGACTTGTAACTTAGTTTTATTTATTATCTTATAGACCACACAAAGCAAAAACTTTTAATTACCACACAAAACATGTATATTTCCCTTTAGAGGATGCAACCTACTTGGTTTCCCTTCACTCATGAAGGAACAAAATGATTTTTATATTGTCATGTTAACCTAGTAGGAAATAGAACCAATTATGGGTAGAATTGGAGTATCTTTGAAACTTCCATCTAACAATTAAGAAAATATATCCCTACAATGTGTCTCTTACTAATAAATTCCTTCTCACTAAGACCAAACTTTTTTTATAACTCTAGGTTTTAACTACCTAAAATTCAGTCACATGGTGATGATGATTGTATTCATTTCTATATTTGTTCCAATTTAAATTATATTTGGAATTTGAATCAATGATAGTAAGAATTTTTATTATACCAACTCAACTATCCACCCAAATGCTTTCTATGTGTTTTGCATGGAAACCTAGCCAGGCTTGTCTCTAGTCAATTGTACAATATCACTCTCATCTTCCACATTAATGGCATTGTTGTGAAAAATACACCATTCCATGGAAAATCAAGGCATTGGGCCCGAAAGGAACCTCTAACTGATCAAGAAATAAATGATCTGGAACCCAAATAAAAATGTCTATCAAAGGTTAGGAATCATGCCTACCTCATACTATTTTCTAAAGAGTAGAAGATCATCAAACCTTGGGAATTGGGGGTACCTCTTGCCACTTACTAAAAGAAAGAAGATGAAAACCATGAAGTCTGAAGCTACTCCCTATCAAGCATCAACACTTAGGAGGAAAGGATACATCATATTAAGTAAGAGGTAAGGGGCAAGATGGAAGCTCAATCTCTAATGTCCAAAATGTGAGATCATGGATTATGGGCAAGGAGAAGAATACCTTCTATCAAAAGGAGCTAAGGAGGAAGGAATAAGTATGATGCCCAACCTCTGAAAGCTCGATACTTGTCAAATCTTCAAAGGGGGCCACCAGGACTTCGAGACTAGGAGGAAGGCCTTAAGGCTAAAGGCCCAATCACTAAAATTCAAAATGAGCTTTCGGGGATTGGGAGTTTGGTGGAAGAGATGCCTCTTACTGAGTAAGAGGTAAGGGGAAGGATGGTAGCCTACCCCTCAATGTCCAATAGATATATAGTTAGCGAAAAATTTTAAATGCCACGTTGAAGGTTGGGGAAAGAAGTATGGAAGGCGAAAATGAGAAGCCCAATCTCTGACCATCAAAACATGAGTTTTAGGATCAAGGGTTAGAGAGAGAGGTTACCTCCTACTGAGTAAGAGGTAAGGGGAAGGCTAATGGCCAACACCCGAAGGACTTAGGAGGAAAAGGGGAAGAAAGGGGAAAGAGACAAATTGACAACCCCTAAATATTTAGACTTAGCCAATTTTAGAAGCTTTCAAGTGGGGGCTCATGCAATATGACCCATTTACGATCTCTCAAATTGGTTTTCAATGATGGTTCATAAGGATGGAATGAAATGACAACATTCGTGGTGACTGTGCGAGATTATTGCTTACTAATCATGGAATCCAAGGGCCTTATCAATCTATTGGGTACAGATTCATGGGGAATGCAAACTAAACTTGGAGGAAAGAAAGAAACTAGAAGCACACATTCCCTTAAGGAGAATGCAGGGTGTGCAAGAGAACTTCTTGGAAAGAAACAAACTAATCTAATATGTATAGAAGACTAAGAATACCTCAAAAAAATTATTTGAGGTGAACCCCTTAACTGGGATTGGTACTTCTTCTCCATCCATTTTTAACAACTAGAAGGCATTATGTTGTTTGCACTTAGAAATGATGTATGATCCACTCTAAATGGCATCAAATTTTGTGTGCTCCCAGGTCTATTCTTAAGTTCATCCCATTTGAGGACTACATCCCCTCCTTGAAGACTCTATGGGTGGCCCTTTTGTCAAAATACCTATTTACCTAATTTTGATGCTCCTCCATTGTCTTCATTGCTTTATCTTTGGCTTCTTCTAACTCCATCAACTATGCATACCTAACCATAATTGGGTCCTCCCCCTCTAGCATTTCCAATTGATTATCCAACTCAAGAGCTAGTAGCTCAACTCATAAGGGTAACCTTGCTTCTTTCCATACACTAGCATGTATGGGGAGTTACTAATGGATCTCTTGGGGGAGATTCTATCTAGCCACAGGGTAGAATTTAGCTTGATATGCCAAGTCCTCTAATTATCTTACATGGTCCTCTTGATGATCCTTATCAAGTTCTTATTCATTTACTTAGCCAAACCATTCCCCTAAGGGTAATAGTTTGACGAGGTACTCAAAAAAACACCATTCTTGACATTTGATTCACTTAATTTTGTACCCACAAAAGCCAAAGCATTATAAGAAATAATAGAATCAAGAACTCCAAACTTTGTCTCTAGCTCTTCATAAAGACTAAGGAAAACAATCTCATTAGCCTCCTTCAATGCTACAACTTTAGTCCACCTAGTGAAATAATCAATGGCAGTGAGGACCCATTTATGACCTACACTAGAAGGTGGGTTAATGGCTCCAATAAAGTCAATACCCCATTTCATGAAGGGTTGTTCAACTTGGATAGGTTGTAAAGGAAGAGATGTCATCATTTCCTTTCCTAAGAAAAAGGAACATTTCTTACACCTCCTTACCCATTCATGTGTGTCCTTGAATAAACAAGGACAATAATAGTATTCCCTCATTATCTTTAGAGTTGTAGTGTTAGCTCTCAAAAACATAGGTTTGAACCACAAGAGGTTGCCAAGCTCTCACAACATTTCAGGGTAATAGACAAGGCCAAATGATTTGAACCTTCTTCTCTTTAGGTGTTGCTAGACCTAGGCGGGTATACCTATTTGAATAAAGCAGACTTGACCTTTGTTCATTTCCTAAAGCAATTTACCCAGACTGGCATATAGGAGTGGATAAATGAGTTTTATTCTAGTGAAAATTGTATAAACAATATCAAGGCTAAATCTAATGTGTTCATATGTAAAAATGAATGAAACTAAATAGTGGAATAGCAGAGACTAGTGCCTTATTGGGTGTACAGAGTCAAATGAAAATCTGAAATGAGTAACTTCTTTCTGGAAGAAACTCAAATTGTTTGGCATATAGGTTGAAGTTTATAACTGGTATAAACATGCAGGAATGTGATTACCAAGCTCTTTGTAATGATCCAAATGAGATTCCCTAATTACTATGATTGACTAAAAGGATTTAATCTCTCCTTAAAAAAACCAATTAATCCAACCATACAGATACAGCAAGTGTGCACTGATAAACTGAAAAATATCCTTGATATGTCAGTTTAAATAATTAGAAAACATCAACCTTGTAGACAACTTCAGCAATACTTTCAATTAACACAACAAACAATTGACACCAGAAAAATGTCACCACATCAAATGAATTCAATTGAAATCTCCATTGTTTTATACATGCATCATAGTCTCAAAATTGTAAACATTATGTATCCTACTGCATTTTTTACTTTCTTTCTCTCTCTCCTGTTCACTGTCAAAAATGGGTATTTATATATTGGCCACATGAAAAGTCATGTCCATTCGCATTCACATCTGTGGCGATCCATTTAGTCGGGCCTTTTCCATGTTCATTAGACACCCGCTGAGACGTCTTGTAGTCTCCCCGACGTTCTGAGTCTCTCCATCTACCACAGATTATATATCGCTTTGATGTCATGCAGTCATACCGACACTCTGAGTCTTCCCGACAGTTATTCCTTCAATCATGAGTGTATCACTGAGACTCTCATTGATGAAGTCCTATCCCTGTGACTTAGGGGGTTAGAAAAATGTTCCACAACTTACTTTGTGTCTTCTCGAGATATTACCTTCGGATTGTTCTCTTCATCAATTCTGATCGCCAAGACATAATGGTTTTCCTGATGATGGAAGAACACTCGGTATGACTCCCCTAGCTCTCACCAATGAAGCCTGTCTCACCGATGACCAATCCCTCCAAATGTGTTGCCAAGTCTTTACCAATACAACACTTGTCGCTGTGACATAGGGGGTCAGTAAGAATCCCTGACTTCATCCCAATGACAATGATAGAATCCACTCTTTCTTTTTTGGTGATACCAAATCAATTCTCAGGGACATTACACTGACGACTTAAGTCTAGCTGATATAGTTCTTTGTGCTTCATCGGTATGACACATATAGGCTCGTTATGACTTATATCGATGAATATTTTCTTGCCGATAAGATCCTCTGGTTGCTGAGAATGTGAACTGCATCATGCTGATATGAATCCTAAAATGAAATCATATCGGTATAATATTCCTGATCTCTTGCCGATAGACTACGAAAGACACACGTTAGTATAAAATGCTTCATGGATCGGTGAGACCTATATCATCTCTTGCCGATATGATTTATACATTGAAATACTCAGGGTTAGATGAATTCTATGGGACCACATGAGAAAATATGGGAAAAAAATTTATGAAGAGAGGATTCTTGTGCTTATGATGTGGACATTTTTGGGAACTAATGAGTATATGCAGCCACGAAAGTTTTCAAAATTTTATAGTTCTAACAGTGGCTCTGTCTGGGGATGAATGATTGTGAGATCATTGTAAGGATCCAGATATCTGGGTGAGCAGACCAAAATTTCAAGGTTATGGACCAATGAGCAGGATAGAATGAATGGAAATGGAGATGAACATGACACTATACTACTGTACATAGAAATATTTATTTTAAAATAAGGAATTTTAGGATTGTCCATGTACTGTCAATTCCTATTCCTTTTATTTTCTAGACTATTGGGCATGGAAAAGAATTTTTTGAGAGGATTGTCAAGATTTGTCCATGCACTAGCAACCCTTAATCCTTTGTATTCCTTTGGCAACAAAATCAGACTTCATTTCGGTAAATGATGGCTCAAGGCCACCCAAAAGAAAGGCCCATAATTTCCTCTATCAAACACCCAGTTTTGCTTTGAGTTCTTCAGATTCTTCTTGAAGACATTCATGCAATCTTCCCTGTCACTGTTATTGAAATGTTTCAGAGAATCATCCTGCTCAGCTTGGCCCAAATTCCCTTCACCATTCCGCAGTTCAAATTTTCCATCATCATGGGAAAAATATCTGTTATCTTCAACATAAAAAGTACATGCATATTCAATGCAATATTTCTCATTATCTTTCTCACTGTTATGTATTATAAAACAATCTCCCAGCTGTACTAAAAATTCACCATCAGAATGCTTCTCTTGAGAATAAAAAAATTATGTCATATCAACACTGTTTGAGATAAATAAATCTAAAACATTTTGCACATCTTCCATATCACCATTTGATACTAAAATATGATTCATATCCTCAATATCATGCATATCTGAACCAATCAAGGCTAGACTCCTATCATCCTTGGTATGCAAATAAATGTCTTCTCCACATGAGTTAGAAATTTCTAAATCACATACCTCTTCTTGAATGGATATAGATTTTTTATCAACTTCAAAGGTTTCTCCATCATTTCGAGAAATGCACTGGGAGTCATATGAATCATTGCACAAAGAAATTTCACTGTCAAAACAAATGTAGGCTGGACACAGGACTTCACAATCACCTTCATGTGCACATCTCTGGTATTCAAGAGTTAGCATATCTGAAATTTGTTCACTGCTGAGTGAACACCTTTCTTCTTCCATATCTTCCATTATTTCTCCCTCTTCTCGATCAAATGTGTCTTCATGGTATTCAACTACAGCTGGAGGAATTATTTATTCACTGTCAAATGGACCCGCATTGTCCATTGCTTCTTCCTCTTGATCACCACAAGAACTGCAAGAATCACCTTGTTGTAAATCAGAATCCACAAGTTCATCTTCACAATATGAATATTCATCGGATCCCTCATAACATGTATTGCTTTCCCTGTCACAATCTGTTATGCAAGAGATATCTCTTGTATCTTCATCTTCATCATGCAGGCTATCATATGAATCATTTTGACTTGCACATGTCTCATCTTCTATTGGCTGCATTGTTTGATCAATTTCTCTATACTCATCAAAAATACAACTATTGGATTCAACATTGATAGTGTTTTCATACCTTATCCTCTCCATGGCATCAATAAATTTATTCACTCAATCAAAGGCATGTTGTATTGATGATTCTGGCCAATAAGTTGATTCAGGTTTCCAAACTCTTATGAATTGTGCAACAAAAAGGGGTCTTGTAGGCTTACAATTAGGAGGTAATTGCATACAAATATTTATCATCCTGTTGTATAGAGAGCTTTTATCTTCTCCTTCATGTCTCCTTATGTTAAGAAATGCATCAAAGGGGTAAATTCCACATTCTGATTCTGCGATGGAATCTTGGCTTTGAGTATGTACGTATTCATCTTCTTCCTCCTCAACTTGCTAACTTGAATATACATTTCGTTGCAAGTTTTGATTGACAACTTCATGTGGGTTGGAATTGTGTTCATCATATTGATAGTCTTGATAGCTTACCAGCCTTTGTCTAGGAGGGACTGGATAAGCATTTATTTTCTTTTATGGTTGTAGTGAATAAATGTCCTCTTGTGCATGATATGCATCGCCTCCATTGTGAATATTTTCAATTGTATTATCAAGCACCTGTGGGGTCCAATTCCTATTTGCACTTGTGTATTCATTCTTATTGCAGAATTCTCTTGATTGTAACAGTTGTTGTTTCAATTGTAGTGTTTCTTTTTCCAATTGCAGCCGTTGCTTTTTCAATTCTTTAATTTCTCTTATCAACTGCTTCCTTCTAAAATATTCTTTTGTTCCATACACAAATTGTCTATCCATTCTTCATCAAGTTTTTACCAGAGTTTCCACCTACTTTTCCAAAAGTAGGAAAATGATTCTTTTAAAATTATTTTTTATTTTCCCCAGCGAAATCACTTTTTTCTAAAACTTCTCAAATTATGAATCTTTCTTCAATGACTCTTATATGATGATCTTCAACCGGATATTCTGCAAATGATTTCCCTAGCAGAGTCACCAATTTGTTAGCTCTCAAAAACGCAGGTTTGAACCACGAGAGGTTGCCAAGCTCTCACAACATTTTAGGGTAACAGACAAGGCCAAATGATTTGAACCTTCTTCTCTCTAGGTGCTGCTAGAACTAGGTGGGTATACCTATTTGAATAAAGCAAAATTGACCTTTGTTCATTTCCTAAAGCAATTTACCCAGACTGGCATATGGGAGTGGATAAATGAGTTTTATTCTAGTGAAAATTGTATAAGCAATATCAAGGCTAAATCTAATGTGTTCATATGTAAAAATGAATGAAACTAAATAGTGGAATAGCAGAGACTAGTGCCTTATTGGGTGTATGGAGTCAAATGAAAATATGAAATGAGTAACTTCTTTCTGGCAGAAACTCAAATTGTTTGGCATATAGGTTTAAGTTTATAACTGGTATAAACATGCAGGAATGTGATTACCAAGCTCTTCTTAATGATCTAAATGAGATTCCCTAATTACTATGATTGACTAAAAGGATTTAATCTCTCCTTGAAAAAAGCAATTAATCCAACCATATAGATACAACAAGTGTGCACTGATAAACTGAAAAATATCCTTGATATGTTAGTTTAAATAATTAGAAAACATCAACCTTGGAGACAACTTCAACAATACTTTCAATTAACACAACAAACAATTGATACTAGAAAAATGTCACCACATCAAATGAATTCAATTGAAATCTCCATTTTTTTATACATGCATCATAGTCTCAAAATTGTAAACATTTTGTATCCTACTGTATTTTTTACTCGCTTTCTCTCTCTCCTGTTCGCTGTCAAAAATGGGTATTTATATATTGGCCACATGAAAATTCGCGTCCATTCGCATTCACATCTATGACGATCCATTTGTTCGGGCCTTTTCCATGTTCATTAGACACCCGCCGAGATGTCATGTAGTCTCCCCGACGTTCTGAGTCTCTCTGTCTACCACAGATTATATATCATTTTGATATCATGCAGTCACACTGACGCTCTAAGTCTTCCCGACAGTTATTCCTCCAGTCATGAGTGTATCACTGAGACTCTTGCCGATGAATTCCTATCGTTGTGACTTAGGGGATCGGAAAAATGTTCCACAACTTACTTTTTGTCTTCTCGAGATATTACCTTCGGACTATTTTTTTCATCAATTCTGATCGCCAAGACATAATGGTTTTCCTGTCAATGGAAGAACACTCAGTATGACTCCACTAGCTCTCGCCGATGACCAATCCCTCCAAATGTGTCGCCAAGTCTTTACCAATACAACACTTGTCACTGTGACATAGGGGGTCAGTAAGAATCCCTGACTTCATCCCGATGACAACAACGAAATCCACTCTTGCTTTTTCGGCGAGACCAAATGAATGCTCTGGGACATTACACCGATGACTTAAGTCTGGCCAATATATTTCTTTGTGCTTCATCGTAATGACACATATAGGCTCGTTATGACTTATATCGATGAATATTTTCTTACCGATAGGATCCTCTGGTTGCTGAGACTACGAACTGCATCATGCTGATATGAATCCTCAAATGAAATCATATCAGTATAACATTCTCGATCTCTTGCCGATAGACTGCAAAAGACACACGTTAGTATAAAATGCTTCATGGATTGGTGAGACCTGTATCATCTCTTGCTGATATGATTTATACATTGAAATACTCATGGTTAGATGAATTCTATGGGACCACATGACAGAATAGAGGAAAAAATGTTATGAAGAGAGGATTCATGTGCTTATGGTGTGGGAATTTTTGGGAACTAATGAGTATATGCAACCATGAAAGTTTTCAAAATTTTACAATTCTAACACTGTAGTTCTGGGTGCAAAATTTCCACCAATTGCCCCATCATGGAACTCCTCAAACACTTGGTCAACTTCATCAATATCAATGCATTTGAGCAACACACCATTGACATACTTCTTGAAATGTATACCATTTAAGAGTAAATATGGGATGGATTTCAACCTGAAATACCTTCTCTTAGCCCTATCCATTCCTTGTTGGAACTCACACGTTTGGAGGAAATGAACCATATCTCGTACCCAACTCTGGGGAAAAATATGTACAATTTTTTTGGGATGCTCTTGGAGGGATAGGATAGCCTCTGCAACCTCTTTCTCGTTATTTACAATATCACCATCTAGATTTTTGTACAAGCCTTTATCTCTTACAAGCTTTGTGACCTTGATTTCCACATCATACTCCATGACTTTGGTGACCCGCCCTACCCTCTTGTCACTCAAATCCTTATTCAATAGGAACTCTTTAACACTTGGGTGACCAACCATTAATTGAATCTTTTTATTGGAAACCAAATGGCAGAACTTTTTGAGGCTCCTAATTACAAGTACATGCTTCTCAATAAAATAGTATCTTTTCTCATAACCTTCTAGGCCTTGACTAAAGAATATTATTGGTTGCTCAAAATTTTCCTCATTCTTTTGCACTAGTATAGCTGAGATGGTATCCATGTCCTCATAAGCATAGAGAATGTAATCTTTGGAAAAGCTAGGATTTACCAATGTATGTGTTGTTTCTATGGCTTCTTTGATAGTCTCAAAAATTTCTTTTCCTTCCCTTGACCAAATAAAACTCACATTTTTCTTCAACATAGATGTTAGTGGTTTTAACAAATCAGCAATATTAGGTATAAACCTCATAACAAAACCAAGGAAACTTGGAAACCTTTTTTATGGATAGATAGAGGCAAAGCCAAAATAGCACTCACCCTTTCAGGGTCAATGGTAACACCATGTTTTGACACCACATGACCTAGTAACCTACCTTCATGCACAACGAAAAATGCACTTTTTGGGATTAAGTGATATCCCAAACTCTCTACACCTATCAAAAATATTCCTTAACTGAGTGAAATGTTCCTTTGCATCCTTAGAGAAAATGGTAATATCATCCAAACATACAAGAACAATCTTGTACATGAGGCCTTGGAAAGCCATATACATTGCCATTTGAAAGGTTTCCCTAAAATTGGACAATCCAAAAGGAATTTTCTTGTATGCCATTGTTCCCCACGTGGTGGTGAAATCTATCTTATACTAGTCCTCTTCCTTCACTAACACCTGGTTGTACCTAGAATAACCATCCAACAAAGAAAACCTCTTAGATCCTGCAACAACTTGCAAAATTTTCTCCATAGAAGGCAACAAATAATGGTATTTTAGTGAGGCCATGTTCAATTCTCTAAATTCAACATACAACCTTATTTCTATGTTCTTCTTTCTTACGGGGGCAAGGTTAGAAACCCATGAAGTGTGTTTTATTAAAAATATAATGATTCTCTCAATTAAATTTTTCAATTCATTTCTCATAAGTGGCTCAAGTTTGGGATTTAAAGGCCTTTTCTTTCATCTCACTAGTTATGCATCTAGCTTGAACTCAATGGTGTCATGGTGTGTTGGGATATCTTGGGATAAAATCCATTTAATCATGATATTCCCAAGAAAAAAGATCACAAAATTATTGACAAAGTGCAACAAAAGCTTCTTTATCCTCTTGGGAATAAATTTTACCAATTTCAAGAAGCTTACCTTTGAAGATTTCCACTTCTTTATAGTGCTTCTACTTGACATGCATGCTAATTTTTCCTCTTTTTAGTTGATCATTTGAATTAAAAATAGACTCCAAAGTGACCAAACCTTTTCAAAATTTATTTGTTGTCAGCTGCATAATCTAGTCACCATATTGCTATTTTAACTTTGCTTGGTTTCCAGCTACAAACTCAACTTCTTTGAGCAAGAAACTAAGCACTTGCTCATCACTTTCAAAAAATTTCCAATGAACATTATTATTGGGAATAAATGGCCTTACAACCACCTTGACAAGTTGTTGTATCCTATTGTTCTTAAGATAATTTGAAATGTTAATATGGGTACCTATAGGAGCTAGCCTATCAACATGTTTATTTTGATTCCTAGGTATCGACAACATATTGAAATCATCAAACTCTTCTATATCACATCCCATAACCTATGTTTATATGACTTGATCAAGTTATTTTTTATCAAATGCAAGCCTCTTACCTAGTTCACAATCAATTCACTATCACCAACACCTATAGGCTGCTTATTTTACTTTTCCTTTCCCACTCCAAACCTTGTATAAGGCCTTCATATTCAAATGTATTGTCAGTATAGATAAAAGAGAGAAAAAAGCTAAGTAATACTTTTTACCTTGTGGGGATACAAGCATGTCACCCCCACCAATTCCATGCCTACTTCTTGAACCATCAAAAAACATTTTCCAAACCTCATTTTGTTGTTGTTTATGTAGTTGTTCATCATCCTTTTGAAGATTATGAATGAAATAATTTGGCTCGTGAACCAAAAAACACCTAGGCCCACCTCCTCTAAATCCTTATTTGGTTCAGTTTCAATGTTTCTAGTTGCCTATTCATCCAAAATAATATTAGGCATATCCTTAGTTTGGGTGCATGGATCTTGGACAATAGCATGCTCATCATGGTCAAAGATGGTACAATTGGCATTAGCAAGACAAGATACATATGGTTCTATGTAATCATTTGCTATAGATTCAGACTTAATGGTCACTTTAGTTCCATACCTTGTTCTAAATAGCATATGTGAACAATCTGAGGATAGATAGCCACCTATTCTAGAAGTGAAATTCCTTGAATACAAAGAGTGAAGTAAGGTGGCAAGTCAATCACATAGATATCTTGTGGAATGGAAAATTTAGGGCATGCATGCAAGGTAAGTCTTGGATCCTTCACAACCCCTACAATGTTGACAGTTGTCCCATCAAGCTAGACTACCCCCTTCTTGAGGGACTGGTACTCAATACCCAATTTATCTACAATTTGTTTGGTTATAATGGAGTTGCTAGCCCCTCCGTCAATCATTCAATTATGAAATAACTTATCTCAAATGATTAAGGACACATTAAATGGTGGTGGTTTAGCCTCTTTGTTTTATTGTTCCTTGTTGTCTTGGGATGTATTAGTAAATACAACTTTATCTTGTTTACCTGGGAGCTCCTTTGATACACCCATATTTGATAGGGAAGCTTGTGATAAATCATTTTGTCTTGGGATAAACAAATAATCCCACATAGACATACTAGTACTATCCTATTTCATATGCTCAAGTATATTGAAAGAGGAAACATTTACCTTCTACTATGTTTTTGTAATAGTAGCATCTCCTTGTAAGTGGGTTGATTGAGACTGAGTCCCAAGCTACTCTTTAGTGGTCCCTTGTTGATTCTTCTACTAGACCTGTGCTACTTGAAGCATAGATGGTCCAATACCCTCTTGATTCACTCTAGGAGCTTTATGAGACTCCTTACTTGACAATTTCACTACTTCCATACCTTGCTTCTTGCTTCTTATGTTAGCTTCTATAGAGCTATGATCTTGGTTAACCCCACAAAACTCTTCTCCTTATCAATTTAGTAGTGTAGTATCACTCGAAAACTACTCTTGCTATTGTAATGGCATTTCATTTGGTGCATTTGGTTGTAAACTAGGTGCATTATGTAAAATTAAGGCTTGATTAATCACCCCATTTAAACATGTAGCTAGTTATGGGGTTGATTGCAAGGAAAACACCATTCATATTCTTGACCAAGGTTATTTTGTACATGTACTAATTCTTTAGATGAGCTTGCAGCATTTGGGTTATATGATTGAAAGGGTCTTGAGATAAGGGATTTCCTTTGGCTTTGATTATTTTCCTAATAAGTTAGCCTATTTGATTTATTTGGCTGGTAAGGCATTTGATTTTGGAGTTGGTAAGGCTTGTAATTTTGGAATTGTTGCTTCTTCATGTTTACCAACTCATTCCCAAATGTTTGGAGGAGGCCTTTTATCTCTTGTATCTCAAGAGACTATGTCGGGAGAGCCTTTTCCTATGTAGGAGGAGTTCATGGAGGGGATATTTATGGCACTTTCATAGGTATAGTTGGTGGAATTTTTGGAAAAATAGGCATATGAGGTCTTGGGGCAATTTTCCCAGCTTGGACGAGGCTATTCTTAGCTCTTACAACTACCTCTTATGCATCGGGGAGTGAGTGTGCACCCATAGATCATATCATTACAAAAATTTCACTATTGAAATCCCTCAAAAATATAGAAAAGCATGATGAACTAAAGGTTTTACCAATAGTGGGATTCTATCCCAAGTCTTTTGGAAGCAAAAATTGAAGTCTATCATGTGCTCTTGGGGAGCTCTCTTGATAGTTGTCAGCTGCTCCACCAAAGATAGGTGATCTGATTTGTATTTAAAATTCTTATAGAGACTATCTCCCAATTTATCCTAAGAAGTGATAGAATTTACTACCAACCCTCTAAACCACTCAATAATGCTTTGCCTCTGAATGAGGTAGCCAAGAGTCTAAGAGCAACATTTTCTTCTATAATATTGTGGACTGCACATAGTGAGGCCACATCTCTAATGTGTTCAATGGGGGTGGTTTGGTGTTCTCTAGTAAAGAAAAGAAGGCTCTTCAAAGAATCCATAGGAATGTCATCATGTTGTTATAAATTAAGTGGGCTAACCCCATTAAAAGGCACAAAAGGTTGATTTATAGGTGCAACCATATGAAACAAGGATCTATTTGTATGGGTGGTGGGTATTATAACTTGGAACAATCTACCTACTTTGGTGTAGATTGAACCCTAGGAGAAGTACTAGTGCCTCTATTTCTCCTAATGGGTGATAAAGATTGTCTCTCTCTTCTTCTAGAAGCAGGAAATGGTAGTTTAGTATATTGATAAATACCTCTAGAGAATTCTCTTATTTGAATTCAGAGCATGAATGCATAGGTATAAATTGTAACCAAGAGTTTTAGGCAACATTTGAGTCACAAACTTTGATGTAGAGTCCTCCTTTGAAAATAGAGTCGCCAAGTACTTGGTTAGAGTGCCTCTTCAAGGCTGAAATATTGAGAGTGGCACCACTCTCCCAACAATGGTGAATTAAATCTTATTCTTTTCCCACTGAGCATTGCCAAAAAATATTGTCACTTGGAATTACACCCAGCTAAGCAAGGAGTTCAGTATTCCAATGAAACAATGGAACTAACCTCAAGGTGTGGGACCTTGCGAATGAGATTATATCTTTAGAGAAGGTCATATTCCTTTTAAAACAAGGTGTAGTAAAGGCTAGTCCAACCTAGCACTATAAAGCCCTACACTAACCCTAAACTATGAATTGAAGGGGAAAAGGGAGGAGAAGAAATGATAAAAATTAGAAAAAAAGGTGATGCACCAAGTTTTAGAGTGTTTCTTCCTACTTTTACTGCACATGGTATCAAAAAAATAACTTGAGAAACTCACACAATTCTCTTCTTTATCATATTTATAGGGAAAGTATGAAGGTTGAGTCTAAAGTATCAAAAGGGGTAGAGGTAACCCAAAATCAACACTTTATAACAAGCTAGCACAATAATGCACCCTGTAGAGATAATAAAAATAGTGCATGCATAGAGGTATCAAACAATACATAGGATACAAGAATAGAGAAGAGGTCAAATGAATTATATTTTATTGAACCAAAGGCATGGAAGCTAATTTTACAAACATAGAATGCTAGAGTATCATAATCCTGTTAGAGAAAATCCAAGGAAGAACCCTTAAAAAAGATACAAGTGTTGTCTTTATAGTTCAAGCATAACTTACTTGACTCCAACCCAAACCCTAACCCTTACTAGGGTTAGTAAAAATATAAATCCATCCATATTAGGGTTGAGGTGACCAAATCATGGAAAATGTGCTGAAGGACAAGCCCTAGACATGAAAAGACCTATGTGTCATACTTCTATAATAAATTTTGTCCAAAAAGATACCTCCAAAATCCCCCCGTGAAATCAATGATTTCGTTATGGGGCAAGAAAGGAAGGACAATAATCAGAAATAAATGAGCATGGGTTCCCATGAGATCAACCACAACCATCAAGAAGTGCAATAAATTTTGTCGTCGAGCCTCAAAAATCAAGCAAGCAAGTGAGAAAGTTGCTCAAACATTAATGGTATCGAAACGAAAAAACACACCATTCTGTGGAAAATTGGGGCGTTGAACTTGAAAGGAACCTCTATCTGATCAAGCTAGAACCCCAAAAAAGTTTCTTTGTCAGAGGTCAGGTGTCAGGCCTACCTTGTACCATTTACTAAAGAGTAGAAGACTGTCAAACCTTAGGCTTCAGGGGTACCACTTGCTGCTTGCTGGAAGAAAGAAGATGAAAACCATAAACTCCAAAGTTGCTCCTTGTTGGGTAACAATGCTCAGGAGGAAAGGCTACCTATCATCGAGTATGAGGTAAGGGACAAGATGGAATCATGATCTCTAATCTCTAAAATGTGAGAATGAAGATAAGGGGGCAGAGAGAGGAATTCCTTCAATAAAAATGAGGTAAGGAGGAAGGGAGAAGTTTGTTTCTCAAACTTTGAAAGCCTAATACTTGTCAAATATTCAAAGGGGGCCATTGGGACTTTGGGAGTGGGGGGAAGGCCTTGAGGTTGAAGGCTCAATCACCAAAAGTCAAAATGAGCTTTCAGGGATCGAGGGTCGGGTGGAAGAGATAGTTTCTACTGAGTAAAAGGTAAGGGGAAGGATGAAATCCTACCCCCCAATCTTCAATAGACATAGAGTTAGCCAAAAAAAATTAATTTTGCATCGAAGGTTAGTGAAGAAGTATGGAATGAAAAATTTGGAAGCCTGATCTTCGACCACCAAAATATGAGTTCGGGAATCTGAGGTCGAGGATAGAGGTTACCTCCTATTGAGTAAGAGGTAAGGGGAAGGTTGATGGTTGACACCCAAGGGATTTATGAGGAAAAGGGTAAGAAAGAGGAAAGAGACAAATCGACAATCCCTAAAAATTTATACCTAGCTAATTTTAGAAACTTTCAAGTGGGGGCTCATGCAATATGACCCATGTGGGATCTCTTAGATCGGTTTTCAATGATGGGTCATAAGAATGACATGAAATGGAAATAGTATCATGACACATTTTCTATGTATATATGAGATGAGATTTTGCTGCAAATATGATGTGATGCATAAATGCGATGGATGGATTATGATGATGCTTAGATTAGATGATGACATGATATGATGTTATGATTATTTTATATTTTTTATGGTGTTTATGATGACCTATATGATGACTATATCATGATACTATGATTGACGATGTTATGTTCTAATGATTATATGGTTAGGATACAATATGTATGATGTTATGATAGTACTAAAGATTTGTGTATGTAGGGATGTGATAGATTTTTTTGTTTGTATCATGATATTTGGATAAAACAAGTAGTATGATGAGTAGGATAGAAGAAATAAATTTGGCTAATAATGGATAGATGGATATAAATTGGATAATGATGGATATATGTATAGATGAATAGATGGATAGATGTAAAGATGAATAGATGGATAAATTAATGATGCTGATCAAATACTAATGAAAGCTATAGTTATTGGGATGATTTGGGACTTTTATTAAAAAATAGGATGGAAAAAATGGTTTTTCTTTTGCTTTTGGTTATTGCTAAAAAATGTAGAAAACAATCCTTATTTTTATATAGCAAGTAGATAATATGCACCAAGATATGAAGAACCAAGGTGGGGTAAGTGCCCCAAGACGTGATACAAAAGGGGTTCTTAAGATGACACCTTTTTTTTAAATCAACAAAGTCTAATGTTTGATGAGAAATTGAAGTTAGTTAAGCTCAAAATTTGAATATGTAATAAGAACAAGAGTTGTAATGCTCTAGATCTACTTTCTAAACTACTTTTTTTTTTGAAAATGGTGAAGATTAAGGGTTTCAAAAAGAGGGAGCACACAAAGTGGTCCTATTTTTTCAAAAAATAATAACATAGCATTTGGTGCACTCCCCTTAAAATGTAATTTTTTTTTAGAAATTCAAAATTACTTCAGTGAGAAATTATCTAACACCATGTAGTTTATGCTGGATTTTTTGAATGAATATATGATTTTTTACTAAAGTTTTTTCAGCAAAAGGAAAGATCTTGTAGTTATATTAATATCATATAATATGTAATTACATAGAGATTATCAGCTATATGGAAAATAAATTTTATGGCATCTAGACAAACCAACTTCCTGAGTAGATAAGATTTTTAACCCCCTACAAAATGGTGCTTCCCATAATTATACTTTCTCCAACAGGGAAAGATGAGTTCAATTAATGTTTGTTGTTGTAGATGGAAATACAACTAGGGATTCATGTCCAAAATATTTGAATTGAAATCATTTACCTTCTCAAAAACACCTTCTACATTGTCATATTGGATAGTTGTGTGCACTACCACTTGGTCTATTGTCATTCCAAGACCCATATCTAGCTCTATGCCTGATTCAAGCTAAAATTTCTCAGCTGCATCAACATAGCCTTCTGTGATGAGAAAAATAATTATGAGCTTATTCATATCTTCTTTTCTAATTTTTACATCATTGAGCCTCTTCTCCCATTCATCTTTTGTTTTCTCTTTCCTCATAGATGACTGCAAATGAGTTGATTATAGATTTTGAATGAAAAATAGCACACTATATTGAACTTTAAGTCCCTCCAAGTCTAGCTTTCTAAGTTCATCTTCACAGTTTTGGAAAAATAGATATGTATCCTACCCCACCTTTCTGACATAGGAAATGCATCTTTGTAGGAAATTATTACTATCATCGGGGTAATTAGAGAAGCCTTTAGCACATGTAGAACCTTTCCAACATAACCATTTTTTTTATTACTTTGATATTTTGAAAAAGGGGGAAAGCTATCGTTTTCACCTCCAAAAGTGGTACAATTGGTGCCATCATCAAAAGTGTGCTTTGGAGTAGACCCCTCTTTCCTATCGGAAGATCAGGTGATCAACAATTTTGAAGGATGGAACCACTTAGGTGTGTGCAATATTATCCTAAAAGTTTGATTGGCCAATATTAAGAACTTGTGAGGACCCCCTTTGATGGACTCCAAAGGATTGACTAGTATCAGAGGTTGGAATATCAAGTGATCAGGGAATTGGGTTAAAATTAGGTTTAGATCCACAAGATATTATAGGCTAAAACTTTGACTAAGGTGGCATTCCAATAATACAAAGGATGGGGCCCTTTTTATGAAACAAAGACTTTGAAACAAAAAACCATTGGGGATCGGCCGATTAGGTGTCCCATAAGCTACAAAACCTAAACTAAGTTTCGATAATGAGTTGAAACCCAAAAAAATGATACTCATGAAGTTTCAAAAATTAAAGGGGTAACAACAGGCTCTAACCGAGGGATGAGGACTGCAAAGGATGAAGCAAGGGACCCCATCATAATGCACTTGATTTTGCAAGCAAGGAGAAACTAGCCCCTGGATTGGGCAACCCACACTTAGATCATCAAAAGTGTGCTTTGGAGTAGACCCCTCTTTCCTATTGGAAGATCGGGTGATCGGAAATTTTGAAGGATGGAACCATTTAGGTGTGTGCAATATTATCCTAAAATTGTGATCAACTGATATTAAGGACTTGTGAGGACCTCCTTTGACAAAATCCAAAGGATTGACTAGTATTAGAGGTTGGACTATCAGGTGATTAGGGAATCAGGTTAAAATTAGGTTCGGATCCCACAAGATATTAAAGGTTAAAACTCAAACTAAGGTGACATTCTGATAATACAAAGGATGGGGCCCTTTTTATGAAACAAAGACTTTGACACAAAAAAACCATCGAGGATTGGCTAATCGGGTGTCCCATAAGCTACAAAACCTAAAATAAGTTCTGGTAATGAGTTGAAACCCAACAAAATGATACTCATGAAGTTTCAAAAATTAAAGGGGTAACAACAGTGTCTGACTGGGGATGAGGATTTCAAAGGACAAAGCAAGGGACCCCATCAAAATGCACTTGATTTTGCAAGCAAGGAGAAACTAGCCCCCAGATTGGGAAACCCACAACGCACACTTAGAGCATGAGATAAAAAACCTTCTATGGTGTTATTAAAGTTAATATCCCAATACATGCATTAATAGGCATGTTAAATTTAACCAAAATTTGACATATGCAACTTCCACTTTCATTTTATCTTAGCCTACCTTAACCATGCTTATTGTATAGAAATTGCTTCTTGCATTGTTAACTCTGCCAACCCTAGTATTGATTTTAATTTACTTTCATTATTGAAAATATGTGTTTCTTGTGAATCACAACCTAGACTTGCTAGAAAATCCGCTAATATGTTTCCTTCCCTATATGTATGAGTTAGCAAAAAGTTCCGAAAAGAATCTAACAATGACCAGGCCTTTTGTAAAATATAACCTAGATTCCAGTTGTGAATTTTTCTTTCTCTGCAAGCATTTATTATTAACATTGAATCCCCTTCCACATGCAAGCTTGAGAATCCCATTTTCAAAGCCATCTCCAAACTAATGAGAATGGCTTAAGCTTCTAAAATATTTTTCATTTTCTTTAATAGATGAACTAAAGAAGCCACTAAAATCCTCCAAGAAGAATCTGTTATGCAAATCCCTACCCCTAAGTTACCTGAATTGCCCTTTGATGCTTCGTCAAAGTTTAATTTTACAAAACCTTCTCATGGAGCCTCCCACTTTATCACACTTCTATCCACTTTAATACTAATTCCTTTATGCAGAATTCCATCAAATGACAATTTTAAACCCTTCCAATATTTTAAAAGCTCACTATCCCAATTTGTGAAATTTGAGCTTGAAGTTTTTTGATTTTTTACTAATTTTCAATGTTGACACATCCTAAAAAAAATTGAGCATGCTCCCCCCTAAATTTTTTTAAAACTAATCAAAAATAGATTTTTTCTTTTCAATGTGTGTAGAATGGATTCTAGTTTCTAAAAATGTAATTTGTTTCACAATTTGATGAATGAGCAAAAACTATACCCAAAATACCACATGTTGGTTTTTGACAAAAAGTGGACACAATAACAAAAGAAATTAATGATGAAAATTTTAACATAATCAAAATGTGAAAAAAATTATATGGTTAGATATCTAAGAGAGAGCTTAACATAATTGTGGTATTTTTATAAATGTGCATTGAAACACGTGCAAACTTGATGGAGAACATGACAAAAAATGTGTGAAATTTTTTTATCTTTTCAAAAAACACATCTTTGGCATGAAATGGTTGTCCAACCCTTTAGGTTGGATGCCAAATTCAAATCCAACCCAAAGGGTTGGTATTTCCCAATGCAAATCATTTGGAAAAAATGAAATTTAGTGCTAGCCAAATGAAAATGCATTTTGAGAATGCTAGAGCCAAATGGGAGAGAGAGAGAGGGGTGTGAGAGGGGTAGGTAGAGAGAGGGATAGGATATATAGAAAGAGGGTGAGGGAGTAAGGGAGGAAGAGAGAGAGGGGGGGAGATAGTGGTAGAGAGGTAGATAGGTAGGTAGAGAGAGAGTGGTAGAGATGGAGAGATGGAGAGATAGGTGAGAGAGAGAGGAGGAGGAGGGAGGGTGGGAGAGAGAGGGGAGGGAGGGAGAGGTAAAGAGGGATAGGTGAGTTAGATAGAAGTAGAGAGAGAGTACAAGTGGTGAGATAGAGAGAGAGAGGTGAGATAGAGAAGTAGATAGTGATAGAGGGGGGATATAAAGGTAAGAGAGAGAGGGGATTGATGGAGGGAGAGATAGGTAGAGAGAGGGTGGGGGGAGATAAAGATAAGTAGAGAGGGAATGAGAGAGAGAGGTAGAGAGTGATGTAGGGAGAGGTAGGTAGAGAGAAGGAGAGGGGAGATAAAGATAAGTAGAGAGGGAAGAAGAGGGAGGGAAAGAGAGATAGAGAGAGGAGAAAAAAAATGACATCATTCACATTTGGCAAGTGTCAAATTTGGCACTCACCAAATGCTCATTTCAGGCATAAAAAAGAAAGTGGCATATTTATTATCACATCTTTTTGCATATACCCTGTAGTGTTGTATCTATTGCATGTACTTTGACTCTAAAAAAAAATAGGAGTATTTTTATTCATACCAAACATACAAAAACCTTGTTTTGATGTGTGAGAATAAATCTTAGAACAAGATAGGAATATGTACAAAAGGTATAAAGAACATGATATGCAACAGTCATTTGTTATGCTTGAAGCTACCTCTATATACATAAGGCAATTATTCGCCATGGTAGTATTACAAGAACATCCCACAAACACAACTGATGAAAGCAATGAATTTGCCCCATTCCATACTTTTCTAGACACACCAAAACATTGAAGACTGAGGTGGCTTCGAGCAAGCAGTGGAAAGAGATAAAAGATAAATCAAAAGAAAAGACTAACTAACAAAAAATATAGAAGTCATCATATCTCTTTCCAAAGAGATTTTAATTGTTATTGATGATTGTGCATATTATAGGAATGATATATCCATTAAGGAAGTGATTTGGGATGTTAAATTAAATGTTTTAGGCAATTGGTATATAGGTAGTGAGTTTTTTTCAACAATGATCAATGCTTGCAATTTTTCACGAATGTTTTAGGTTTTAATGATTGTCATATTTTTTTTTACTTAAATTTGTCAAATATGAGTGTGATGATAAGTTTATTATGGGTGATGAACTTTTTTTGGATGGGTCAGTTATGTTGATTTATTTTTGTTGAAATTTTGGAATATGTCAATGTTTTTGGAATTTTGTTGGAGTATTTGAGGTTATTTTTATCTTTTTGGGATATCTAATGTTTTGGGTTTTTTGAATATCTCTTATTTTTGGATTTCTATGAACCTTTGAGGTTGTTATTGATATTTTTAGGATATTTGAATTTTTTATTTTGGAATATGTGAGTTTTTGGAATATCTAAATGTTTTTGGATTTTCAATTTAAGGTAATGAACAATGATCCAATTTGATTACTAGGTTTAGGAAAATTCCCCCAATTAGGTGTAGGATCTTTTTATTATGGACTAAGTGAAGTGATACTAGGATGATACTAGGTGAGATGGGTAATGCTAGATGTTGGTAAATTACCAAGCCATGCTAGGTGTGTAGGTGAAAATATGATAGTGAGTGGATGGATATGAATGGAATGTTGGATTTTATCATGGATGAAATGGAAAAAAAATTGATAGATGGTAGATGGTGCTCATTATACATGGTGCCTATTTTCTATTTTTTCACTAAGGTACTTGTCTAAAGCACCACCAAAGTGATTTTCACTAGACGATGATTTTTATTTTTACTATTTTTTCCTTTTTTTTCTTTTGCTAGTTTTTGAATACAAATATCACCTATTTTCTAAGTTTTCACTATGGTACTTTCTCATGGCACCACCGAAGTGATTTTCACCATTGGATGGATTATTCCTCTTTAATTTTTTATTTATTGGAACACCCTAATGGGTTAAGCATGAAACCAATTGAGGTGACTATTGTTGATAGGCTCTTGGAAGGGCTCACCTTCAAGTGTTTCTAGCTGATAGGATCTTAAGCCATAGCTCATTATAACTACAAGTAGTCCCAACCATTCAAGTTCAAATTTTCCCTTGTTGCCTTGATCTAACTAATTCTTCTAATTTTATTTAAGGACTAGATCACCTACCTACAAGTTTCAGTTCTTGATCCTTTTGTTATAACTATGAAAAAGATGAATTTAGTAAGCTTATAGATGATTTAGTGCATTGAGATTTATTTCATCTAGCGATTCTATCTCATGTAATTTGGATAGTCTATACTCTCTATTTCTGAAAATATGTTGCAATGGCACCCTCAAAGAAGGAAGTTCAACCTTATAGGAAAGATTACCTTGGTTCCATAAACTAAGGAATATGGTGTAGCACTAGTAGTAATTTGGATACTAGTTGTAGACACCTAAAATCTGACCCTACCCAATCATACCTAATTTTAACCTATCCTAGCTACTAATTTAATTCACATCCTTTCCCATATTTATCCTAATTATTTAATTAAATAAATATTTACTATTTATTTAATTATTATCCTTTCATCATGATCCCATTAATTAAAAAAATACTATTTTTTTAATTAATTTTCCTTAATCCTTTTTCCTTGTCCATCTAATATTAGTCCTTCATCTTGTTTACATGAATCATAATATAAATTCTTCCTCATATGACAAATGTCCCTTTCACATGTCTAACTAACTCCTTGTCTAGATTTATTGAACCTAGACACCTATCCAAAAGTCAAATTATTTTTATCTTATCCACTCATTTCATTTAACCTCTTAATTCTAGCCATTTCCATAAGTATTTTTCTCCTTATCCCTATCTTATTCTTAGATCCTATACATCATGAGATAATTGTCATATGTTTTCATCCTTGATCCAAACCCTCATCCTCCTTCAATCTTAGCCATCCATCACCAATCATTTCTAGCCATTGATTTTTCCTTTTCATGACTCTATATCTAGAGGCTCTCATCCTTCATTTCAAGCTAAAACATCAAAAAATGGACGAGAGGGAATAAAGGGTTCACCAAAGTGCAATGATGACCTAACACACCCTATCTTTTCCTAGTTTCATATGGAATAAAAGGAGAGATCTCTCCTAAGGGTAGAATTTATTTTCAACCTTGAGGTGAGTCAACTCTATGGGGATGGGGATCTCTGATTTTTCCTTATGACAAAAATGACTGAAATGCCCTTTTGAGAGATAAAAATAAAATTCCTAATGAACTAAATTATGTGATGCAAAACATGAAATGCAACAATTAAGGATAGCACAAAAAAAAACAACTTTTAGGCAGATCTAGGAAGTGTAGAATGGCATGTACTAAGCTCCAAAAGTGGGTGTTGAGTGTCCTACAAGGAATCATTCACCCTAGGGAAAATGGGTCTTTGTATATGGATTTTTCTTAGCTTCGGGGGTCGTCTAGTGTAAGATCCGAGCTTCTTTTTGCCCCAAGTTTCATTTTCATAAAGTTGGAAATAAATTTGGGATCTAAGTTTCTGTGTCTTGACAACAATGTTGACAACTTTGATAACTTTGCAAAATTGCTCCTTTGATCAATCTTTAATCCTTCTTCACCTACAAATCTGCACATACATAAAGAGAGGGTAAAATGTTTTTTTTTTCAGTGAATGGGGGTTTGCCTTGGTCAAACCTTGGTAGTAATTAAACCTTGATAATGAAATAATGAAAAAATAGAGGAATTGATGAATGAACAAAGCTTTATTAAAACTCACCAAACCCTTAATGGCTGCCCATAGAGGATTGAAGTATAACACATCTCTCTAAGTTCTAGATCTTGCATGAAATGGATTGATTGAATGCTTTATTTGACACTTGATTTGATGCTTGAATGCTTGAAAATTTCATCACAATGTTAGCTCTAAAAAATGACATGAAGATGCATAAATTTTGACATGATGATATGATCTTGATTGCTAATATAGATGACTAATAAATATTCTCTCCAATGCTCTTGACAATAATATTTTCTCTTGTGAAATTTTCCTTAATGCTAGATAATTCTCCTTAGATCTAAATTGATAAAATAATTGTGTATTTATAGGTGTTTATCTAATTTCCCAAAAATTAGATTCCATAAGCCGACAATTGAAACTTGAATTTGAATAATTAAAATGTTGCCAGAAACATATTTTAAATTGGGTCTTAGCACTTAAGGAGGACCCATTCACCCTTGGTCGAATGGGTCCTAGGACCTAAATCTAGGACACACAATTTCTAAGATGTTTAGATTAATGTAGGAATTTGTTTAATATGGGTCCCCCTTTTAGAAAATGAGAATAATAAGGCTTAGGAATGCATAATTTATTTTTCATTAGAAGCTTAATTAATTCCAATTAATTAAGGGGATCCAAACATAGTGTGAAAATATAAAGGATTACATCTTTCTACACTACATTTAGCCCTCACTTTAGTGAGAGTATAAACTTATGCTCAAACTCACACTAAAGTAGACAAATATACTTCAAGAGGGTTCTAAGTGAAAAATTGTTGATTGGATAGGATGACAAGGATCAAGGAGGTGGCCAAGCCCCCAAGATCGAGATCCCATGTAAAACCAACATAAGCACAAAGGAACACACACATATGCATGATATAAAGCAACAAGACAAGATACATAATCATATAATGTCAAAATTGATGTGAAAAGAAAAATATGGAAGGACTAGCAAGTTGCATTATGCCACGTCCCTTAAATACAATCATAAGGATGTAAAATCACTTATGAAACACATGGCTCTATAGGAAAGCAAGTTGTGTTATTCTCAATGGCCATGAAAAATATGCTCACACACTAGGTCTACAAGGTGTGAACTCACAAAAAAATTGGTGATGGTCAAGTCATTCTAGGTCTATAGGATCCCATATTTCAACCATACCAAAAGTTATACTCCCTGATAACTTTGATAAGGCACCACACTAAATGGTCAAAGGTTTTCACAAGGATAGCAAGCTGCACTATGCTAGACACTTATGACATAAAGGCGCCACAAAGCAAGTTGTGTTATGCTAAGAGGCAAAGAATTTGGTTTAAAGTAATAGGATAATCAAAGGGGTTTTACATAGTTCATGATAGGTCTCAACTTAGGGAACATCACACTCAATCAGGGAAAACTTTAAGAAACTCCCCCCCTCGACAAAGGTGTAAAATCTTGGTGAATCTTGTATACTTCCCGATAAAAATATTAATTTTAGTGGCAATTTTTTTTTGTTTTATGAGAAAAAAATCTCAATTGGTGAATCTTTTCTAATTAGTAGAAATCTGTGGAAAATCCTAGTGAATTGCAATTTTTTAAAAACTGATAAAATATTTTCATTGGTGATTAAAATCTATTTTCAAACTTAGAAAAAAATTCCATTAGCGAATTAAACCTGTTTTCAAAATAGAAAAAACAATTTTGTTGGTGATTAAAACTTTTTTTCAAACCAAAAAAATATATCCATTGGCGAATTAAACCTATTTTCAAATGCATAAGAAAAAACATTGGCAAATCAATATAACCATGACCATTCAATGAATTTTTTATGGAAGGTTGTAGTTGCATTCCGAAGTAAATCTCTGAAGCACTAGATTTTCAAATTGAAGCCTCCAGAATAACACTAGAACCGTTAGATTTTCAAAAATCAATGGTTGAGATTTTATTAATTATTTAGGTCTATCGGTCATCATGCTCTTGTTTACCATTTAATATTGCCTAAGTTAGAACAAAATATTTTATGATAAAGCCTTAAATCTTAACTCTTTAATCCTAAGGGTCGAGTCTCGTCAACCTAGCGATGTCCCCATTTTAAATTATGCATGTGCATAAAGTTTGTTTTAAAAGAAGGGTCATTGGATGAATTTTTGATGGACGACTATAGTTGCATTCCGAAAGTAAATCCTTGAAGTACTAGACTTGTGAATTGAAACCTCTGGAATAACACTAGAACCGTTAGATTTTTAGAAATCAATGGTTCATATTTTATTAATTATTTAGGTTTGTCGGTCATCATGCTCTTGTTTACCGTTTAATATTTCCTAAGTCAGACCAAAATATTTTATGAAAAGCCTTAAATCTTAAGTCTTTAATCCTGAGGGTTGAGTCTCATCAACCTAGCGATGTCCACATTTTAAATTATGCACATGCATAAAGTTTCTTTTAAAAGAGGGACCGTTCAATGAATTTTCGATGGAAAACTATAGTTGCATTCCGGAAGTAAATCCTTGAAGAACTAGACTTGCAAATTGAAACCTCTAGAATAACACTAGAACCGTTAGATTTTCAGAAATCAATGGTTGAGATTTTATTAATTATTTAGGTCTGTCAGTCATCATGCTCTTGTTTACCATTTAATATTGCCTAAGTTAGACCAAAATATTTTATGACAAAGCCTTAAATCTTAACTCTTTAATCATGTGGGTCGAGTCTCGTCAACCTAGCGATGCCCCCATTTTAAAAATAACTTTAGTTGCATGTGCACTATGTAGCCATCTTGTCATCTATCACAGGCATACCTTTTAAGCACTTGTTTTTAAGGATTCAAGTGTTGAAATAAATGTTAATTGTCACATCAATGATAGTGGTGAATTTAAAAATGATAAGTGTGATGTCATACTGAGTGTGTTCGTGCTAACTTCTATATATACTTCACCAACATAATGTTCTTCATATCATTTATATTATATTTGGCAGTGCATTGATTTATTTCTTCTCTATTCTCAATTTAACTGAGATATTATGGAGTCTTCATGGTGTTTCATGCTACCCAAATGTTTTTGGGAGAAAAGAAGGGATGATGCATATGACAAAAAAAATTTGGGTATGGTTTTTACAATTCCTTGTGTCCAAGTTGAGGATGCTATAAGAATAATTGTGGGTAGGGAATGACTTTAGAACAACCCTCATGCTCTATATTTTGAGGTAGCTTCGACTTTCTTGTCTAATTGCATGGATATTTTTCTCAATAAAGATTTGGTGAAGACACTGGTAATATGTTATTTGCAGCATTTCATTTACTCTATTTCTTCATTGGAGTTGGTGTTGGAGAATTACAATTTTGAAAGTGGGTTAGTGCCTGTTGGTGGAATTTTTAGGAAAGTGGAATTGCATGCTTCTACAGTGCAGGCTCTTGCCCTAGTTAATATGAGATGGGGTTTGCTATGTGATATGAAAACTAAATCATTAAAGAGTTTGGAGTTTTGGAGGAAGGTTTTGGGTGATTCACTTTTCTTCTCTACTGTTAGTTTGTTAAATTCAATTCACATTCTACTCAAACAACTAGTTGATTGCCTTAGCTAATGTTACAAAAAAAATTAGTAAAGAATTGTGTGACGTGTCACGTGCCTATATTTTATTGTACAATGTAATAGTTCTTGTAATATGTACTTTGTGACTGGTTTTTTGTCACGGTTAGTGACTTTTTGGCCACACTGGTTATGTACTATGTACTTCAATCTTTAGCAATAGCTACTTAAATTAAAATGCTTTTCATGGCTCCATTCTTGTAAATCCCTTTTGCTGTGATCAATATAAAAATGTTAAATGTAGCTTTTAAAACTAATAGTAATTATCAACATATAGTTTTGATCATAAGGGAGAAAAATTCATTGTGACTTATTAGTGGATATTGATAATGATTAAGGAAAAACAAGACATTTAATTCTCTCTTTTCAATGCATCGAAGTACTCTACCTTTCATTTATTCTATTGAAATTCTCAATTAGGCCGTGGTACTACAAGTGGCGATGCGGATTGATGCCATATGAATAGCCAAAGTGATTGATTAGATAGCTTTATATTGAAAAGTGCATGATGTACTATAGAATAATAGATGATGATGTCAATAATCCAGTGATTTTGAAAATTGACAGCTTGCATGGCACTGGTGATTTTGACAATTGACAGCTTGTCAGCATGAGGTACAGTTTGCATGTAGCCAGGCTATCAGAGTCCAAACGTCAATCAAATTAAACATTTAAATTGTAAATGTTAGGCTTAAGTTATACAAACTGATTAAGTTGGATTTTTGGTTTGTGTGAATCGCAATTATGACTAGTCACTATACCTAACCAAGAACCTCACACGTGACACGTGTGAGGTGTACAAGGGACCAGGCTAGTAGTGGCACTATTGGTGGCACATTTGGCCCATAAATACGGATAGTGAGCACAACTGAAATCATTCGTTGAATTGTCATAAGGGTTTTCATTTTGGGTATGTGCAGGATCATCATGGAAAAAATAGGCCCTTAAGTGGCAAGAAAATTAGAAAAATAAGAGTTAGGTAACTTGACGTAAAAATTTGAATAAGTTATCTATATTTTTTCAAAAATATGTAAGAATAGAATTTGTAGAAAATTGAATTTAGTTTCTAAACTACTAGGTTTGTTTAAAAATAAAAAAAATCTATTTGGTGAAAATTTGAAATTTCAATGCAGTAGTACTTAAATTTCAGGGAAAAAATAAGAAGTAGGTGTCTGTCTAACCACCCTAACCACAATAAAATGATAATATTTTTTTATAATATTTTAGATATAAGTAGAGGACTCATGTCTCGATGTGATGCATATTTTTTGTAATTTTTTTCCAAGTAAATAATTAATTATGAATTTTTTATTATGACTTTTAAAAAATATAAGAAACATGTATGTATGACCACGTTAACTTGGTCAAAACTTCATAAAAGTCAATTTTATTTTTTTTAATCCTATAGTATGTGAAGCATAGAATGTGACGCATGTTTTGGATTCAAAAACTATGATACGGTTTGAAAGCTATAGATGTTTTTCAATCAGTCTATCAATCAGGACTTTAGTTGTAATTTGAATAGAAAATGAATAATAATTACTTATTAAATTCAAAGTAAAGAATAATTTATATTGGTGAAAAGCTGAGAATATCCTTTAAAAACCCTTTTCATTTCATCAATTTTGGGTTAAAAAAAAGTTGTCAACCACATACCCATCATATTGCCACTTTTTGGCCCGTCATGATTTTGCACATACCCTTTTGTAGGGTTAATAACTTAATAAGGATTTAGGAAGAAGATGATGCAGTATTATTAGGGATACTCTAAATTCTCCTACCTCTAGTTATTTAGTTATAGAGTAAATGACCAATTTCCTTCAAGTTCAGAATGGGTGGAATTGGAAAGAAGTTGATTTCATTCACCTGACTTCTCAGATAGGTTTTGAACCAGGACGAGGAGCTCTAATGGAGATAAGTGCTATCCTGATGCATGGAAGCTAAAAGTAGAAGATGGGAGAATTTTTACTACCCCTCATCATCTGCATGGATGGCCAAGAGAGTCTCTTGCATTTATTTTCAAATACCATGGCCTACCAGGCAAGCCCCATGTGTTTATTTTTATTGCCCATCTTCTACATGAGTCTAGTTCTAAAAGGGGCTAAGTACATTTTGTATCTTCATAGCTCCAATTTTCCCAGTTGGATTGGCCCTCCTTTCCCCATGCATCTATTTTCAGAGCCCATGGTTGACCTAACAAGTCCCATGTGTTTATTTTCAGAGCTCATGGTTGACCTAGCAAGTCCCATTTATTTTCAGACAAACATGTATCACATTTACGTTTTCACCAGTGGTCCAATAGAAGCTTGGCGCTTGCACTTACATTTGTATTTGTACTATGTAATAATGTGACATTGTAATTCATTTTATTATGTCCTTTGCAAGTTAAGTGATATTAATGGTTGTGTTATTAATGTGACATTGTAATTCATTTTATTAAGGCCTTTGCAATGTTAAGTTTTCGGCCCCTTGGCCTTGATGTCAATCCTAGCTCATTAAAGTTTAAAGAAACTTTAAAACACATGTTTATTATTTATATCATAAATAAGTAATTACTCAACCGTTCTATGAACATTTGATATATGGTTGTAGTTACATTTTAGAATGAAATGCACAAAGTGCTAGGCTTGTGAACTTAAACCTTTGGAATCACCCTATAACCCTTAGATTAACAAAGATCAATATTTTAGAATTTGTTGTCAACGCAAGAGTAAATCATAAATGTCTTGTTTTAAATGATCTTAGCCATGTACTAATTGTGTACTGTGTAGTCTGGAAGTAACATGTAGATGATTCGGTAACTCAATTTCATTCACTTTAATATTTGAAAAAATAGTACTTTCTATTGCTAAGTGATTTTATTTTGAAGTTAGAGGGTCAGCACACAGGGAGATTTCAGTCTTCAATTTTCTCATTGCAATGCACCACCCTATTCTGGGTTCCACAGTTCCACTTCCAAAAAATCCATTCCAGTAACCCAGTTTCAACTTCAATCAAAATTCAAAATCCGGATAAGTTAAAGAATACCTGTGGCTACATTTCATCATTTGATGTTTCTTAAAATTTTATTTTGTCAAACTTTGAAGTTTAGGTTTAGAGTTAAGAGTCGTAAGAATTAATAAAATTTAAGGACTAATAGGTAATTCACAAATTTCACATTGTTGATTGTATCAGCATGTCTACCAATAGTACCACTAGAGCAATGTCAGATAGAAAAATACATTATGCAAAATTGCTTAAAACCCTGAGTTTCACTGATGAATACCATGATATTTATGATCTTAAAACCTATGGTAGGCATACCTCAGAACTTATATTTTCATCTCACAATAAGGCTTCAAAGAAAATGCAAGTTAATAGTATCATTGCGTCATGGATAACTGGATTAGGGCACATGATGTTACATGAGGTTTTCCCTTATCCAAAATTTATCATGGTATGTGCCCTAAATTATGATGATAAAAAAAGAGCAATTGTTAATAAAGATAGCAAAGAAGAATTGTTATCCATTAATGCAAAAGAACTTGGAAAATTGTTGGCCTTGGGGTTTCCAACTGAAGAATTTGGGAATTTCCACATTGACCTAGAAAAGCTTGCTAGTGATTATGAAGCAGTGGATGAAATGGAGAAAAAATATTTCTTAAATATAATAGTTCAAGATAGAAACAAATTGAAAGGTGATCATAAGCCTGCTTATGATTTGGATATTTTTAGACCATGGGTTCAGGATACTATTTCCATGCTAGCATTTTTCCTTGGACTGGATAGCAATTTGGAAGTGGGTGCAAGCCTCCTTGAAATGGTGTATAATATCCATTATGGTGTTCCACATGTCAAATATAATTTTATTGGGCACATTGTAGAATCTGTGCATAATTTTTTTTTAATGATTAAAGGAGGTTCCACCAAGACATTTAGGTTCACAACCTACTTGTGCGATCTTTTTCTATTCAAATTTAAAGGAATTTTTTTAGACCAACAAGCTTCAGATTCAGCCCTATAGTAATGCTGAGGAAAATAAAATGGCTCCAGTATATGAATGGACCACTGTGATAAGGATGCATGATTCTCAAAAGAATTATATTCATTTTGTAGACTACCTTTTGGCTCCATTGCATCAAGCAATTACAAATACTCCAATGCCTAGATTGTTTATGTTATGTAGAAATTGCATTCAACTAGGAAAAGAAATACAATTGGCTAATTGGTACTTAATGGAAGAATATACTGTGCTAAGATTTTATGGATTAGAAGTACAACCATACAAACTTCCAATACATGTGACATAAAGGGTTTTTGCTTTGGAATATGTAAGGCAGATGTAGAGTACTGATGAACTACACTTTACCAGTCAAGGGAAGAAGACCTTATTTCCTTCTTTACCTTTTTCATGTGGAGGGATCATATTTGAGAGAAAAGCATTTAGTGTGGCACATGATGTTTTGAATTTTTTTTATTTTGATGCTATCTGTCACTAGCAGTATGATCCATGTGACACCATTAAATCAATGATTGTGCTCAATAAGAATATTGGAAGTAGAATTCAACATCAAAGTAAACCCTTGCTTGAAAACTTGAGAAACAAGGATTCTTAGGATGAGGTCAAAGTAGCAATGGAGAAAAGTGTTGCTGAGAATGGTATTTCTTTTGAACAATTGTTAGCAAAAATTATGGTATTGCATCAAAAGACAATTAGGAGGTACAACAATTTTTATGAAAAAACTCATAAACCATCTAGTAGAGTAAAAATTCCAGATTCTCTAGAGAAGGATGTTATAGAAAAAAATTGGTCACGATAAAAAATTACCACCTTTCAGTCTATGAGAAAGGAGCTAGGTGATCCAAGAGCTCTTGCAGAGTATGGAGATAACAAAGAAGATCGTGAGTTTAGAAAATTGTGGAATATAGAGCATCTGGATGAACGAGACGATAAAGAAAGTGATGATGAATCTAATGATGATAGGGAAGAAGAAAGCCATGTCAATTTCAAACTTGGTTTAAGTGAGGCCACAAAAGAAGCATATACTTTAGGAGAATCCATAGCTAAAAAAATGGGTTATGAAGGTGGTGGTTTGGGGTCCCAAGGACAAGGAATTCCTACAGTAATAGATGTACAACATAGAAAACCAGTTGGTAAATCTTTCCTTGGAGTTGATAAAGTAGACCAAGGGAAAACAAGTAGAGCCGAAACAATTCAATTTGTTAGAGCTTCAAATCCTACTTGTCATGGTCAGACACAATCACAACTAGGACATGCCCATAGTGGAGAGCTTAGTGCAAATGGATTTTCCTTTGGTGGCAATGGTATGGGTATTAGTACTAGTAGTGGTCAACATGTGCTACAACAACAAATTACACACAAGAGAACAATAACACAATATACCACAAAAACACTCAGTGATCAAGGAATGCAGAAGAAGCAAAGGATTTTGACAGGTCCAAGTCACACTACTGGTGGATCCACCACAAAGGAGTTATTTCCAAGTACTCCCCCAATGCCAGTTAGTATGGCCACGACATCATTAACAACTAAAAGTACTCCTATTCGTTCGCCATTCAAGCATTGCATTGTTCCTACATCCCCGCTTTTTTATTACATTGAAGAGTTTAAAAAGAAATCAGAATTGAATAAAAAAGAAAAGAAGCAACTGATGGAGAGTGTGTCTACTATAACTTCAGAGCCTGCAACAACCATGGTATTTCCCACATTTGACACAAGTAAAGAAATCATGGAGTACACAATTCTTGTTCCCATAGTTCAAAACAAACTAACAAATCAGATGGCTCCATCTAAATTCTAGGTGAACAATATTCAATTGGATTTTTCTGGAATCAAAAATATTGACAAAATTAATGTATCAAAGAAGAATAATGAATTGGTGTACACATCATTGCTAAAGAAAGATAGAGAGAAAAAAGGTTGCAGACTCAAATTGAAAAGTTAGAGGCAGACCTAGCAAATGAGAAAGCAAAGAGGAAAGCAGTAGATAACAAGAGCAATGAATTAGAAAAAAAAAAAAATATATACCTCTACATCAACAAGCAAAGAGGATAAGCAAAATGAGATTGCAATGAATGAACTGAAGAAAAGGCTAGATGAGAGCAACAAGAAATATGATGAGGAAAAATCCACTTCAAAAAAATTAAGAATAAACATTGTGAATGGAAATGCACAGTGGGAACAAAAATTGGAGAAGGAGAGAAAAGGAAATGAAAGATTGGAGGAAGAACTAATGGAAGTAGAAATTGAAATTAAGCCTTGTCAAAATAAGTTATCTGTATTTTCTAGAGAAACAATGAGGCATATGAAACAAAAGATCTGGGATGAAATAATACAAGGGATTGATCATTTTTGTGACATGTTTCAATTGATTGATGTTATCAAAAAACATCATAATAAGATCAACAAATATTTAATGGACAACAAAAATGTGTTGGAATTAGAGAAATCAACAACAAATTCAAAAAATAGTCTACAAATCCAGTGATAATGTTTTGAAATCAAAAGGGATTACTAATTGGCTTGCTATAGCAATGACGTTGTCATTTATCACTGAAAAGTGTTTGAGAATGCGTGAAACAAAGGAATATTTGCATTTGGTTGTAGACAAGATGAATAAGGTGGATGAAAAGGTAAGGAACTTCACAAAGCTTGGTTTTCCAGAGGCTTTTGACACAAATGAGTGATTCATTGGAAAGAATGATTTCAGAAAGAAGATGGAGGATGCAAGGAAGATTGATTTGGACTGGTTTCCTCATAACCCATATATGGTGAACTATTTGGATTCCATCAAACCATTGCTAACCTTGAATGCAAAATTGACTGAAGAATCCAAGATAGGTTCCAATTTGAATCATGAATTATTAAAAAATCTTCAAGTCAAACAACATCAGTTAGAACAAATGATAATTCCACCACCTGAAGAGTGGAAGTTGCTAGAAAAGGTGATGCAGTGATTTGATTTTTGATATGAGTTTCCAAGATCCAACTCAACTCTGTGTAGAGTTGTCTTTGAGCAATATTTTGCATTGCCAATGCCTCTATGTATTCTTTCATGTGATAATCAATTTAAAAGCTCAAATTTAGACTTCAGTAATGTGTTGATGTTCAATTATCTGTATTATGGGTTTGGCCAATGTAGTTAGGATCTTTTGGGAAAAACCTCAATTTTCCTCATTAGAGAAAAAACTCTTTTATGCTTTCAAGTTTGTTTTACAGTTATCTTTCAATATAGAAACTCATATCGTGAAGTTCATACAGACATAATCTTTGTGTTGTGGTGTATGGATTTATTTTGTTTATTTTGAATAGCTTGCCAACAGTTATCTATGTTGGTGTTCTGGATGTTTAATAGATTGCATTGCTATCGGATGTTTATTTTTGAATGAATGCTTATGGAAATGGTTGAGTTTAGTTAAAGAAATTTATTAGTTCTAAAGTGATTCAAGTCTTTGTGCTTTAGTTTATAGTTTGATATTTCATATTGGCATTCCTTTCAAAGCTTTCTAGTTAAAAGCTACACCTTTCTTTTCTTTCTAGTTAAAAGCAACTTGAATTTCTTTGCTTTATGGCTTAAGCTTTTATTGTTTAAGTTGTGTGGATTCCTTAAAGCCTTTATAAGTTATTTATGTTGAATTGTTAGCTTCTATTCAAGGAATGGATTAATAATATTCCTTTCAGTTATTTATCAAAGATTGTGTGAAGGGAAATGCAAAAGGAATTTATAAGTAGTGTGATAAGTGTTGTTCTATAAAAATGATGCAAAATCACATATCAAATTCAATACCATGGAATACAATATAAAATATAAAATACCACAATTTCATGGAATACAACATAAAATATCATCAACTATAGTTTGGACTTTGGAATATGATTCATGAAGTGCAATTATAATATAATAAATGAAGGAGTATTTGAATGCCTTCTAATAATTGAAGTGAATGAAAGAAGTGTGTGGAGTTGGGTGGCGGCATCGATCGTACGCCTAACATTTATGGCAAGGAATGTGACTTAAGTTTTTGGCTATCTGTAGTTAGTTTTTGGGGTTTTTTGGGGGTTTGCTAAAATTGTGAGCAATGAAGGGAAGATGTCTTTTGGTTTGTAGGGTAGTATGTAGGTATTCAAAAAAGGAAATAAATGTAATTTTGAGCAAAATTTGGATTTTGATGTAGCTATTAAGGGCTGGCAGTGAAGTCACTGCAGATAAACTGTATTTTTTGAGAAATTGGGGTAAAGTAGTTGAATATCTGGAGGATAGATGGTTATTTAGAAAAGTTTAGAAAATGATGTAATATGATTTTTTTTATCAATAAAGCAAAAAAAAAATTTACCGATCCAAAAAATATATATATCATGAAGTGCAATGATTCACAATTTCATTGAATACAATATTAAATATCTTCAATTATAGTATGGAACAATAGAAATTGATCCATGAAGTGTAGTATAATTATAAATACCTAAAAGCTATTAATTCTCTTCCATTTCCCAAATGGAGTCAAGGTCTTCAAACCAATGTTCATCATCAAATAAAGTAAAAGAGTCATCTTGAATTTGATTCCAAGTTTGCTCTTCATTTTCTTCACCTTCGCCTTGTGTCTCAAATTCAACATTCATTATGTGATTTGTGTCACTTTCAATGTCCTCTGTCCCAATTCCACTGCCACTACCACCAGTACCAGTGTTTGGAATTGGATTTTTGCAAAACCCGGTCCTTCTTTCACATGTGGACCTCCAAATTGTGAGTGCCCTTTCAAAAGGAAAATTAGACACATTATACGCAGTTCCTTTCAACCTCAAGAAATTTTCCAAATTATTGTCTAGTTTATTTCTTAACTTTGATTTCAAAAACCCCAATGTACTGAAAAATCTCTCATCCTCCACTAACCCCAATATCATTTTTTGACATAAATCAACAAGTTTGAAATATTTTGATATCGAACCACGCAATATTTCACTCTGACCTAAGTTTGTCCAAACCTTTTTTATTGATCTTGGTTCAAAGGGATCCTTTCCCATAGATTTATACTGGTCCCTCATAGTTTTTGCAACTCCTAGATTGTTTTCTAAGCTTAGATTCATTTAAAATTCCTTCTATTTTCTGCTCATCGTATGTTAAACTTTTTTGAAAATTGTTCAATCAAGATTTTTACTTGATCATGAAAATATTTTGGGTTCTCTTGGTTTTTGCAAAATTGAGGATACACAATACCCATGGCTTAAATTATTTCATGTTGAGGGAATCTTTCACGTATCTCTGAGGAAAGATATTTTGCAATTTCCTTCAAATTATCACCAACAGATTTAACAATGCCTTTAAAATCTTCCTCCTTAACAACTACTTCTCTGCTAGAGCACCTGGCTTTCTTACAATGGTACATTGGTATCTCATATTCATGTACATAGATACATAAGTTCCCACTTGCATTAAACTGTAATTAATTATCAGGATTATTCAAATCAGTAATTTTTTGCCACATGAAATAATTTGGGCCATTTTGTGTTAGATCTAGATATAGATGATTAAGGGCCAAGCATGTATGTTTATGTAGATTGGCATATTTATTAATATACATAGTTCTATCTTGGGATTTCTTCAAAATATTTTTCATCTCATCTAGCATGGGGAGAAGACTAGCTAAAGTCAAGAGTGTCTATATCGCTTAACATATGTAAGAGGTCAGGAGCTTTGTCTACTATGTTGCAATGCTCGTACATCACTCCAATCAAGGAATTGATA